>PVJH01016609.1:0-50104 GCA_004026705.1 Nesogale talazaci
AAGTGCTGCATATCCATAGAACTAAACTTAGATATTTACTGAACTTGGAAAATTCTAATGTGGTTTATTTGACTCACATATTTCAAAGGGATAAAATGATTGGAAAGATTAGATTCCTAGGATGGTTGTCTGGTTCTTGTTTCTCAATGCCGAAGGAACTCACATAGCAGAAGGACTTTTGTCCATCCATATAACTTTTGTGGCGCAACGGGAAGCTTCAGGTCTTTGGGACACAAATAGTATGTGATTCCTGGAAAATGTGCAAGGCTGCCTGGCAGGTACTGGGAAAGTTCATCACCAAAAAAGGCTGCTTCAGGGGAGTACAAAAAGCTATGTGGTAACATGCCTGGAAAAAGGAGTGCACTAAACTCAAAGAGAAGTGCAGAACCAAAAAGAGGAAGCACAGAGACCTGAGAGGGTGCGTGTGGGTGCCTGACACATGGGAGAACATCTGCACTCTGACCTCAAAGAGAATGTCCTGACCACAGTCCAGAGACTGAACCCCTCCCATCTCTTCTCTGTGTGACATAACATTGCTTGTGCCTAGTGTACATGCACCTGTTGACCTTCACCAGTGCCCAGGTGACCTTGATGATAGCATGCCCAGCTTCGGATTGCCCCCTTGGATTCTAATGTGTGCCTGATTTCTTTCAAATTCCTTTATTGTGGCATAGTCAGCTAATATTTTGTATAGCGTAGAACTTCGTTGGCAAAAACACCCTGTATCCCCAAGCTAACTACCTTTCAGAAATAGCATGAAGAGACCATATATGTTAGATATTTTACATAAAATTTGCCTTTGACTTATTGTGGCAGTCATGCGCTTATGTTAATTTTATGATTGAAATATAGGGGTAGAGTCTAGCCTGTTAATCTGGAGATAGCCATTGAGTAGCCAATGAGGCCGCTATGTGGGCATGACTTTCTCCTGAGACTTCTGGGAAATCTCGCGATATTTCCCTCATGAAGATGAGAAGCTATCTTCCGCAGTTGTTGGGAGTTAGTCTCAGAGGTGAGTAATCATGGACAAGACAAGCTGGCAGCATCTGAGAAGCTGGAGGAGCTAGAGGAGAGACTACACAGCTTTGCCTTAATGGAGACAGACCTCTGAAGCTGGGGTGGGCAGATGGAGCCCTCTACCAGTGATGAGTTGCTTCTGCTGTGGATGAAACCTGAGCCCTGGAAGTGAGGAGCCATGTGGGGAACCCTGCCAGCGCCGGGATTCTGCACCCACTGACCTGTGACTTCATGAGTCAGAAGGAGACTTTATAGATTGATTTCGTGCATGTGGGTTAATATCGGATTTATGACTTTGAACTGGACTGGACTCAATGTCCTGTACCTCTTGTATATAAACCCTTTCCTTATATCTATATGCATGTCTATGAAATTTGTTCCTCTAGTCTAAGCGGACTGACACATTGTGGTACTTTAGGAGTGGGGTACTAGAGGAACAAATCATAAAGATGGAAAGTAGATGTATGTTTGAATTGTGTCTCATGGTACTGTTAGTTCTTTGGCTAGCCAGAAGTCACATATGTCCTTGCAGTTTACTGAGTTATTTTCTGGAAACAATATGGAAGATTGAAGTTTTGATTACTTTGTTTGGATGCTGTCTTTGGTTGTTCCTATATAAAATGGATACTGTTAAAGCATATCTTGAGCTCAGGGGTGGGGGTCACCATTTGAGTGTCTTGGAGCTTGTTCTGTTCAGGGACAGTGGTTAAGAAGATCAGAATGCAGGACTGAAAGCAGGGATCTCTTTTGATGCCATTAGAGGCCTAATTCAATGTTTTTTGTGTAAACAGTAGTTTAAATAAGGATATAGATAAGTATAATAAGTATTGACCGTCTGTTTTAAGAATTAAGTTTGATTTCTGATTATGCTGTTTATATATTTTTTTTCTTATTGTAAATATAAGGATGCATAGAAATGTTTATTGGGAAGTATGGAAAGAGTTTGCAAATCCAGTTACCTCAAGCCAAGCATTGACCTCTATTAGCGTCAAAGACATCTGTAAAGATATTAACCCCACCTTGAGCTTAAATGGGGTTAGGCCACACCTGGAACGACTTCTCTGAAGAAAGTAGCCCCACCCAGTATTTCTGAGTACTCAGGATACTTGTAGTCTGAGAGAAGGTCAGACTGACCGATAAAGAAGGATAGAGTCTGTTTCCTTGGAAAATCCTGACTAGTGATTGTCTTCAGAAGTGAAGGGATCTGGAACCATGAAGATAACTCCTCTCTGGGACTGAATGTTAAAGGAAACCTATGGCAGACTGAAATGCTTGTTAGGTGACCACCAGATTTACTGCTTGTCGGTGAAAGCAGGAGAAATGCGGCAATAAAGGGCCAGGTTGACTTTGGCCACTGACACCCGGGAACTTGGTTCATAGGAAATAGAGAAGATGAGAGTGGGTTGACTGGTCTGAAATTCATGACCTACCATGAGAGAGCTAGGCATGTTGAGAATTTGTTGGGACCTTGGTCTAAAGAGAAGGCTACCAATGGCTACTGTGATGAGGCTAAGTGAAACAGCCCACATTGAGTTGACCAGAACCCGACCAGAGGAAGAGAAGCGATTTAAGTCTGTGAACTGTTGCATATCGTTGCTGACTTTATGGATGGCCTGGCCTGATTTGACTTTGCTAATGGATACACACTTCATGAGTTTCCAATTGGGACAAGATTCTTCACGTTGAAAGATATGATTGTTTCCTCAGAGCACTGGGTTGGTATAATTGGGCAAGATAGAAATTAGATACCCAAAATGGGGGAAATAAAGGCATAAAGTGATTGGCTTGCAAACTCTTATAAGTGGTAGAATATATATTCATAGGATTATAGGATCAAGGTGTAGATATTTTGTAACTACAATTGTAAGGCACAGGATAGCTTTTGTTTTTGTTCCCTTATAGAATGTTATTTTTAAATGATGGTGACACATGTTGAATTGTATGCATTTTAGTTTTATCCCCTTAGGTACAAATATGATTTTATTGTTTATTTGAAGGTTACAAATGGTTATAGAGTTATGTGAAAGTATAAAATTAACAAGGGGTGGTCTGTGGCAGTCATGTTCTTATGTTAATTTTATGATTGAAATGTAGATGTGGAGTCTAGCCTGTTAATCTGGAGATAGCCATTGAGTAGCCAATGAGGCCGCTATGTGGGCATGACTTTCTCCTGAGACTTCTGGGAAATCTCACGATATTTCCCTCATGAAGATGAGAAGCTATCTTCTCCAGTTGTTGGGAGTTAGTCTCAGAGGCGAGTAATCATGGACAAGAAAAGCTGGCAGCATCTGAGAAGCTGGAGGAGCCGGAAGAGAGACTACACAGCTTTGCCTTAATGGAGACAGACCTCTGAAGCTGGGGCAGCCAGATGGAGACCTCTGCCAGTGATGAGTTGCTTCTGCTGTGGATGAAACCTGAGCCCTGGAAGTGAGGAGCCATGTGGAGATCTCTGCCAGCGCCGGGTTTCTGTACCCACTGACCTGTGACTTCGTGAGTCGGAAGGAGACTTTATAGATTGATTTCGTGTATGTGGGTTAATATTTGACTTATGACTTTGAACTGGACTGGGCTCAATGTCCTGTACCTCATGTATATAAACCCTTTCCTTATATCTATATGCATATCTATGAAATTTGTTCCTTTAGTCTACCTGGACTGACAGACTCATTTATATACATTTGAGGTTGAGATGAAAAAAAAATGTAAGTGCATTGCAACTCTCAGAATTTACTATAAAATGACTTACAAAGATTTTAAAGTTATTTTTAGAATTTACTCCCATTTTCTGAACACTTAGTCATTTATAAATGATTATAGATTAAGAAATTATACACATATGACAAACACGAAGATAATTATATTTTGAGTCAACATTTGCCACCCACAATATAGAAATAGAAAAAAAGAAAAAAATTATTCAGTTACAGATATGCTTCCACATAGGAATACCATTGTCTCACTCAGCAGATATTTAATGTATACTAATTACTTTGCAAACATTATAGGGATGTAGCCAACAAATTCTTTCATAAAAACTGATTATAAGATAAATAAAAACAGAAATCCTCTCTCACTCTCACTGAGTCAATTCCAACTCACCATGATCCTCTATGACAGGGTAGAACTTCGCCTGTGGTTCCTCCGGACCAAAGCTCTTATAATCATAGAAAGATTTGCCTTTTCCCCCAATAAAATATACAATAAAAATAACTAACAAGAATCCAGGGAGGAAAAACAAAAGCAAGGCAAAACTCTAGAATATTTGGTTTGCTCTTTCAGGTATCTTTATTCAACCTCATAGGGTGTTGTTCAAAAGTGATTAACACTGATTACACACAATATGGGATTCATTATTATTGCACACAATATGAGACTAGCATTTATTATAGCAAGATGGAAAGCAAATTAGGAACTAAAGTAGTTGCATTGGAGAGTAGATCTTCAATGATTCTGTAGCACCCTTGGGTGTGGAGGGAGAGTAAAAGCAAAGCAATCTATTAATAATAAAATATGGCTGAGAGAAATACTTTATTTCAAGTGAAATATGCTGGCTTTAGAAGGTCTTAACAGCTATAGGTAAGTTAGGCTTTATGTAAGTATGAGTGTTTAACCAGATCCTCCAAATTTGGAAAATTAGGACAATGATGAGGAAAACAAACATTGTTTTCTATATATCAAGATCTGTGCTCAGTACTTTAGATACATTAGTTCAGTATGTTTTGGAAGCAGACCACAAGGTTCTTTTTCTGCATATTTCTTCATCTTAAAACTCCAGCTGAAATCTGCCCACCAGGAATGAATGTGCTGCTATTTGAGATACTGATGTTATCAAAATAACCTGTGTGTACAATACATTGACAGATAGGCAGAAGTGTAAGATTCTCTCCATACAAGCCTTGGTATTTTAAATTGTCTCACATGTGTACAAAAGCTCCCAATTGAAAAGGTGAGACTGAAAATTAGCTGTTTACATATTTAATTTATAATGTAGACGAATAACATTGAATATATCATGAATGGCCAGAAAAACTAACATAACTGTCTTAAAGGGAGTACAACCAAAACATTTGTTAAAAATCAATATAGCAAGACTTTGGCTCATTTGCTTTGGACAAGTGATCAGGAAGAACCAACATGGACATGTTTGTTAATGTTAGTGTGTCAGGAAATAAAGGATCAGGGGCTGGCATGATAAAGTGGCTGCAACAGTAGGCTCAATGCACTTACTGTCTTTGAGAATGGGGAAGGTCAGGCAACTTTTTTCTCCCTGCTACTTATGGGATCTCTTTATGTTTGAGCTGATTTTAGAGCATGTAACAACACAAATGCTACCCTCTATAAAGAAGATGCAGGACTGAGCCCTGGTGGGGTAGTGCTTGTGCATGGGACTGCGGCCCACTGGGTTGGAGGTTCAAATCTAACAACAAGGCTGGGCCTCCTACTCCCACCACCAGAGGGCAGTGATGCCCCCCCCAAATTAAAAAAAAATATATCAAGAAGATGCTATAAATCCATGTTAAATTTATATGAACAATCCAAGATTTCTTAACTAGCCAAGTCTGAGATTTGATCCCTAAATCTGCTTTATTTTCCCAACATTAAAAGAAATGTGTTGGTTTCCCTGGTATATATTTTGAGCTAAATATGTATTTGGATACATTTATGTAATAATAAGCAACCTCCCTAGGTTGCCATAGGTCTTCATATTACAAGATTAGTATAGACATATGCACGTCTAATTCTGGAACCACTCTAATAATCCATCCCTGTTTTACATAATGCTACAAACTATTAGCATCTGAAAGGGAGGAAGCCTGGTTTGGGAATTAGTTACCAAAAGTAAAATATAATTGAGACTTTGAGAATATATACCAAATACTCATGCAAGGAAAGAAGACATCTAATGACTTTTTCAAAAAAGTATATTGTTAACCTTGGTCATTTTTTAGTTTCTTAATATCTTGAGGCAACCAATACCACAACCATTGAGTCACTTCTTATGTATGGACAGAGGAGAATTGCCACTGTGCATTTCCAAAGGTATAAATCTTCATGTGAACAGAAAATTTTACTTCCCCCTCAGTGTGGCTGGTTGTCCAAACTTCTGACCTTATGGCTAGCAATGTGAACCTCACATATTTATTCAGAACTAGATGACCTTCACTCCAGCTCATAATATTGTCTTTCTTTCTTCTCCATGACATGGAAGATGAGATGACTGACAACATATTGTCAAGTTGACTTAATAAGGAAACTTCCCGTAGGGGCATTTGTTCATTTCCACACAAAATTATGAGATATCCACAGTAAAGAATGTTCTAAAACATGATAATGTTGTCAATAGTTATTTTTGAAAAGTCCATCTCTGTTTTACATAATGCTACAAACTATTAGCATCTGAGAAGGAGGGAGTTTGGTTTTGGAATTAATTTTAAAAGTCTCCAAATATGTTTTCACTTATTCTGATTTTGACTTAAAATCAGAAATTCTTGATACTCAGCAATATACATAAATAAATAAACATTTCACATTTTCCTAATTGAAATAAAGAGTAGCAGAAGTTTTCAGCCACTTCACATATATTTATTTTTTTGTTTGTGTATTTAAATATTTTCTTTAGGAATACAAACTCCTTTCAAAAAGGAGAGAAAATGAACAGAACTTAAATATAGGACAATGGTTTTAAAATGGATTGTCATTTCATAATGCTGTTTTTTAAAATATAAGTTTGCAACTAATTTTTGACAATTTAGAAAGCTAAAATATCAGACTTTACTCTCTTGATCTAACTTCCACTTCTTTTTTTTTTTTTTTCAAAATAGCCTTTCTCCTAGTGGTTGTTGGTGTCTCAGACCAAAAATTCTGTTAAGAACCTTAATTTTAAGATATAGACAAGTTCAGTTGTAACATTACAGAGAAAAATGAAATCTGATATTTTGTAATGTGGCAGTCATGTGCTTATGTTAATTTCATGATTGAGATGTAGGAGTGGAGTCTAGCTTGTTAATCTGGAGATAGCCATTAAGTGGCTCTGTGTGGCCTCTGTCTGGGTATGGCTTTCTCCTGAGACTTCTGGGAAATCTCGCAATATTTCCCTCGTGAAGATGAGAAGCTACCTCCCTGGTTGTTGGGAGTTAGTCTCAGAGATGATGAATCACAGACAAGACAAGATTGCACGTCTGAGGAGCCAGAGAAGCCACTCAGCTTTGCCCTGAAGGAGCCAGACCTCTGAAGCTGGAGAGGCCATGTGGAGATCCCTGCCAGCGATGAGTTGCTTCTGCCACCACTGGATGCTGTTCATGGACCCTGAGCCCTGGAAGCGAGGAGCCATGGGGAGAACCCTGCCAGCGCTGGGATTCTGCACCCACTGACCTGTAACTTTGTGAGTCGGAAGGAGGCATTATAGACCAGTGTCGGGCATATGGGCTAATATTGAACTTATGACTTTGAACTGGACTAAGTTTGGATACTTTCTCAGTGTTCCATTCCTTTTATATATAAACCATTTCCTTATATCCATATGTGTGTCTATGAAATTTGTTCCTCTAGTCTACCAAGACTAACACATGTAAAAGGGGGTTAATATGCATCATGGTGGGGCTCTGATACGCCCCCTTTTGAAATACAAGCATTCTACCTTATTATATGATCACTCTTTTTATATTTGTAAAAACTATGGAATAACATAAAATCATGAGATGATACGGCAAAATAAATATTTAGAAGAGATAGTTTGCCTAACTTTTTGGCTTACGTGATGAGCTGAAATCTAAAGAGTGAGTGAGAACATGGAAATCTAGAATATTGTGTGGGTCAAATGGAGAAACTTTTCTCGAACAGAAAGTTATGAAATAGCAATAGTTTTTGTAGCAAGAGATCAATTTTACAGAAGAGTAAATAATGATGGTCATGTTTGTCATGCAAAGGAGTTTGAGTTTTTGTGAAAATATAATGCGTTGGACAATTCTTATTACCTTTATTGGATTATTTTATTCTGGACTCATTTTTTCCCTTGCATCTGGTCCATCAAGTGGTAAATTTCTGCTCTTAGTTTTCTTCTTTGTGCCTGCCTGTCTACATGCGTTCCTAGAAACTTCTCCCTGGACCACCTAGGGGAGACTGATTTGAGCAACAAGTGCTTCATTTGGGACTGAGTTGACTCATGCTTTCTCCACTGGAAACATGTCACTGATTAGAGTCCACATAATGTATCTGGTTCAACGTTAGAAGGTGGAGTTTGCTGCACATTTTCATAAAGAGGTTGATTTAATTAAGGATCGTTTTACACCTGAAACTTGAAAATACTTTCTCATGAAATAAGGCACTTTTATCAACCAGAACACAAATAAAACAAAGCAAATGTGTGTGTTAAGTAATTATTTTATTACACCTGTGACTTTCTTCCTCTTTAGGATACTCTGTGGTTACTACATATGGGTACCAATATCAGTGGAGACGGGAAAGTGAGGCAGTTCTGATCAAAGTGACAAGGAGGAATATTAAAAATAAAATGGTGTGTACTGTCATTTATATGACCAGAACCTGAATATATTTTAGGTTTTAGAATGTGTATTATATAATCACTGTTTTATACTTTTAAAATTATGCATCATGCAAGAAGGGAGACAGATAATATAGAGCTGACTGATTGACTGGAATCTTACTTCATATTGGAGAAAAAACAAGCAAACAAGATTCTAATTGTCACGCATGCACTCCTTTTCATGCCTCATTAGCATTTTTCTCAAGTCATTTGCCAGCAGTACTTTCCTTATCCAGTTTGAAGGAAGTGATTTAATTATCAAGGAAATCTCACATTCTTATTCTTATTAATTTAAAACATAATCTAATTATAAGATTATTACACATACTTTATTGGCAACAGGGAGATGCCTACAAAATGTTAACATAATTCCTTATACTCTGAGTATATTATAAAGAGATATTATATTATTGTATACAGGAGGAAACAATTGCAGAAGAGAACTAGTGAGAATTGGATGAAGAGGGTCATTGAGAAAAGTAATATATGGAAAATTAATTATTTTTAAATAAATTTTCACCTACTTTGAGTGTCTTAGGTGAAGATTTCAAAAGACTAGCTATGAAGCCATTATAGCCTGTCCTTAAATTCTATTTTGTGATTTTGCAAGTTCGTAACATAATTTTAAATTTGATGAGACATTTTTCTTCTTTTTTCAAATGCACAAAATTATTCATTTTCTTGGCAATTAAAGAATACAGAGCCATTTAAAATCAATAAATTAGTGTTTTATTTCCTTTCTCTGCAATCATTATTATAAGGAACTGCACCATTAATCCAAACATAAAATGTCACCAATCATTAGTGGTTTATTTTATTAACAACATTAGTGCATCAACATAATTTTGCTGCCCAATTAAAAATTGTTTAGAAAAATTACAATATCATTTTCAGCCCTTTGAAAATCTGATGCTGGAGGTTATAGATACTGAGTGTAAATAAAGAGGGCACTCTCTTTTAAAGGGATTTAATTCTTAAGCAAGTTATGTAAACTTAAGAAACAATCACAATTTTTGGTACTAAAGCTAACGTGTATATAATTACTAACGTGTATAAAATTCATTCGTTATATTTAAAAGTGGTTGGAGTTCTGACACAGATGCCATTACACATCATTTTCAAGTTTATGATTAAATCTGTGATTAAATCTGTGATCAACTTTGGAAAACCAGGTCCACTGCCATTAACTCTGACTGAAAGCTGTACAACTTTTCAGGAGGAAACAATCTCATCTTTTTCTCACAGAGGAGCGGTTGGAGTTAGCAATACAATGTTTACCTGGCAGTGCCACTAGGGCTCTTTGTTATGAGTGACAGATAAAAATCTGAAAGTATAATGCATTATGTTAATTCTCATTTATGGAACTGGGAAGTAGCATTAGAGCATTTCCCTTTGCAATTGTTTGCTCAATAGTTTAACTCAGAATAATGAAGGTAACTAGTAAGTGGGTTGATGTTTTTCTAATAAGGTGTACTGACTAAAACAAATAAAATCCAATGTGTAATTAAAATTGTGCTATACAATCCAAGAGGAAAACTTTTTTTATGTTTAGATAGTGTGAAAAATAAAAGCCCAACATTTAAACAGCCCTTAAAAAATTAAGTCAATAAAAGAATCAGTATTATGTGATGTTGTTAATATGTACTTCAGGTGATGGGTGCCACAAACACAAAGTAACACTAAATGAGGTACTTGAATGCACTTTGCTGTTATTCAATATGAACTAACAAAGAGGAAATGATGTTTCCATGAAATATAAAAGATTTAAACTCAGAGAGTTGACATGAGATGCAAGGTTTAATGTTGTTCTCATGGAGACGGACAAAAAGACTTTACTGGCACTCAAATCATCTCCTTTGCATAGTATCAAACTTTAAGACTTAATCCTCCCAACAGTAGCATCAGGACAAGGTAGGCTTTTAATTGTTATTTTAGTGATGTGGATTCAATCCCAACTTAGAGACAGAACTAAAGGAAGCACTGCTGGTCACATGCCACCCTCACAACCAATTAGAGCCCATCGTTAGAGTCCATAATGCAGCTCCTCTATCAATCCAGAACATCAAAGGTCTTTCTTTTATTACACAAACCTTATACTTTTTGGAGGCTTTTACAGCGTTTATCACAATCCATACATATATCAATTGTGTCAAACACATCTGTACATAAGCATGATGTCACTTTCCAAGGACTGGTTTCTTCTGATCATATGCCCAAAGTACTTGACATGAAATACCGTTAGCTTAATTTCAAGGAATATTCTAGTATTTCTTCTTCAAAGATAGACTTGTTTGTTCTTCTGCAAATCCCTGTTAGTTTTGATATCCTTTACTAATCACAAAATTCAAATGCAACGATTCTTCTTTGATCTTCCTTATTCATTTTGTAACTTTGATATGCTATGAGGAAATTAGAAATACCATGTTAAGGGTCAGGCACATTTTAGTCTTCAAAGTAACATCCTGGATTTTCACATTTTAAGAAGACCTGATGAAAAAATGCAGTGCAGTAAGTTTGATTTTTTGAGTGGTGCATCCTTGAGCATTCATCAAAGATCCAAGCAAAATGAAATCCCTAACAACATCTATAGTTTCTCCATATATCATGATATTTCAATTGGCCCAGTTATGGAGATTTTTGTTTTCTTTATACTACAGCCCCTGGTTCCCATCAGTAAATGTTTCTAGTCTCTGCTTTGCACAAATGAGGTTGTGTCATTAGCCTATCCCAGATTTGTAATTAGCCTTCCTCCACTCTGAGCGCCTTGTTCTTCTTCATATAGTCAGAATTTTCAAACTATTTACAGAATGAATATGCTAAAAGGATACAACCTTGAAGCATATAATTTTTGATATGGAACTATTCAACTTATTCTTGAGCTGCACTATGATATTACTATTCAACTCTTTTTCCTTCATTATTTCTTTCATCTTCTTTAGACTCCACTTTCAAATGAAAGGTTCAGAGTGTCTTGTTACACCGACTGTCATGTTTTCTTTCTCTTTTGTCTTTCTTTATGGCACTTTGTGTTCTTTGTGAATGATGTTCTTAAGGTCATCCCACATCTAATCAGATCATTTGTCATTGCAAATCTCTCTTTGAAATATTCTCAAAATTCAAGAGTGTATATATATGTGTGTATATGTATGTACTTATGGTCATATTCTCATTATCAAGAACAAGAACTTGCTTTAATTGTCTTCAGGCTTTTACTATTAATTACCTTAACACTCTTCCAACCTCTGTATATAGTATGCAAGTCCCAACAGTTTCCACATATTAGGTGTTGGTTATACAGTATCTTATTCTTTTGAAGCTCAATTCCATTTTATTTCTATTTTTGCTATATGAACAATATTACAATTGAAGTGTTAAGAACCCTATTATTTCAGGAAGTATTAAGTGTGAATTCACAGCAGCTCTATGGGAAGAACTTATTTCTCTATTGTCTTGAGAAAAGGTCCTTAGAATCTGTATTAGTCCAGATTGACTAAAGGCACAAATCCAGGGACATTCATACATGTATAAGCGAGTGCTTTGTATCAAGGTGCAAACGTATATTGAGAAAACATCCCAACTCCATCCAGATCAAATCCGTAAGTTTGGTATTAGTCTGTATGTTGACACTAGCCATAAATTCTTCTTTAGACCCACACAGCACATGAAATGATGCCAAATGCAAGAAGATCACAGGCCACTTCTGTGGATCCAGTGGTTTTGGAAGCATCACAGTGCTGGGTCAACACAAGGCCTCCAACTCTCTGAGTGTGCCTCATTAACAGGGAGGTGAAACAGAAAGAGAGTGTGATCCATCTCCTGGAGAAAGGAAGATCCCAGAAATTCCCACACCCACAAGGGTGTATCATCACAGTGTCACCTGACTGACAGGCTAGACTCCACTGCTACACTTATTTATCAAGTTGAAATGAAATTTTGAGATGAAATTTTGCATCATAATTCATCTCTGAACAAGGTCCAAGGGTGTGCTCTGCTCTCAGTTCTTCTTTCTTGGTAAGAAATACTTATCTCTCTTCTCACTCCTCTTTCTTGTAACTTAGAAAATGAAATATAATGAAGGCTGTGCCCAAGGAAACCTCTTACATCAATTCAGAGTTATGATTGGATTAAAGGTGTTGCATCCCACCCTAATCTCCTTTCATCAGGTCTGGCAGGCTTTTATCAGATTGTACGATGGAGAGAAATTGCATTGTTGCATAAGTACCAGATTACCAAACTCCCATGTCACTGAAATTCATTGCCCAGCCAACTTAATATGCACTTTGGGGCACACAGTAAATCTATGACAGTATTTTAGTTATAAAGACACTTACAAGTTGATTTTAAAGGAGTATGAAAAGATAAACCATAAAACAATGAGGTTAAGTAAATTAGAAAAGCTACATCAACAGAAGAAAAATTGAGATTGAGGGCAAAGAATGGTATTGGAAAGGAAGATTGATATTCCATATTGATTAAAGGATAATTTCCCCATGAAGAAATTAAACAACTGTAATGACATGTCAAAATACATGATGTAAAAGTTAAGGAAATTAAGGATATATTAAGGATATATGCAAATACACAATTATGATTGCAAGCTTAAATGCTCCTTTCTCAGTAATTGAAAGGAATAGCATACAAACTGTTAGAAATCAAAAGAAATATCTAGGAAAAATGTGTGTCATTAAACTTTTAATTGATATCTGTAGAATATTGCATAAACAGTAGCAGGATTTGCAATGTTATGGATTCAAGAGGGAAAATTCACCAGATATGCCACAAAAGGAACTTTAACATGTTAAGCTTGAAATCCTAAAGTGTGCTAAAATTAAACAATACATCTTCAAATAATGCTCATGATAGAGAAAAAGTATAAAGACAATGAAAACAATTTTCAAAATTTACGGGAAACAATTAAAACAGTTCAAAGAAGAATTTTAATGGAATATAAAACAAATAGACTTATAGAGACATCTATAAACATTTTAGATCTAAAAAGTTAAAAAATAGGCAAGAAGAACAAACATTAGATTTTAAATTTAGTCATTTTCTAGTCTTGATGTAAAATGATAAGCCATAAAAAATGATGTATTGAAACTAACCAAATCTAAAAGCATCTTATTTGTAAATGTTCATGTGAAAAAATAAAAGAACAAGTTAGAGTGGGGCAATTTTAAAAAATCATTAAGTTGGGGGCTTCTTCAACTCATCACAATCTATATATCCATCCATTATGTCAAGCACATTTGCACATTTGTTGCTATCATCATTTTCAAAGCATTTTCTTATTACTTGAACCCTTGGTATCAGTTCTTCATTTTTACCTTTCCTCCCCCTTCCTTCCTCATGAACTCTTGATAATTTATAAATTATTATTTTTTTTCCATATCGTGAACTGCCCTATGTCTCCTTTTATACCCTCATCTGTTGTACGTCCCACTGAGAGAGAGTTCTAGGTAGGTCATTTTGATTGGTTCTACCTTTCTCCCCTCTCCCCACCTTCCCTGTGCCTTCCTGGTATGGCTACTCTCAGTATTGGTCCTTCGGAGTTTATCTGTTCTGTATTCCCTGTGCTTCCAGCTCTTATCTGTACCCATGTACATGCTCTGGTCTAGCTAGATTTGCAAAGCAGAATTAGGCTTATTATAGAAGGGGTGAGGAAGCCTTAAAGAACCAGAGGAGAGGTGTATGTTTCACCCATTTCATGCTGCACCCTGACTGGCATGTCTTCTACCAGTGTCTCTTCTATCCTGGGTTGTCCAATGGCCTACAGATTGCCTTAAGGCCTCCACTCTGCACTTCCCCACCCCATCCACATTGACATAATATTTTTTGTTCTGGGTCTTTGAGCCTATCAGCACCTCATGATCGCACAGGTCGGTGTTCATCTCCCCTGTGGGTTTTGTTGCTTCTCAGCTAGATAGTTGCTTGTTTATCTTCAAGCTTTTAAGACATCAGATGCTATATCTTTTAACAGTTGGGCACCATAATCTCTCTTCACCACATTTGCTTATGCACCCATTTGTCATCAGTGATTGTGTTGGGAAGCTGAGCATCTCAGAATGCTGGATTATTAGAACAAAGCGCTTTTGTGTCATGAAAGTTCTTGAGTAGAGGCCCAATTTCCATCTGCTTCCTGAATACAAAACCTATACCTCAACTGTCTCATGTTGTACTTGTCCTTTTGGCCTTAGCTAACTTCACTTAGCATAATTATCTCCAGTTCTTTCCATGTGGTGATATGCTTAAGCACTCATCACTGTTTTTTAGGGATATCATAAAACTTCATTGCCTGTATGTTCCAGTTTTTTAATCCCTTCATCTGTTGATTGAAATGTAGGTTGTTTCCAAAACTCCTTTCAATTATGAACTGTGCTGTGATGAACACTGGAGCACAGATACCTGGTCGCAGTTTGTTATTTGCCTTTTCTGGATATATGCCCAGTAGGGGGATGGCTGGGTCATATGGTAGCTGAACCCTCATTCGTTTTAGAAATTGTTAAATCGATTTCCATAATTCTGCACATTCCTACTGTTCCAAAGCAATGGACAAGAGTTTCTATCTCCACAGCCTTCCAACATTTGTTACTTTCTGATTTCTTTATGTTGGGCTATCTCTGGGGGTGATAGGTAGTATCTCATAGTTTTAATTTCTTTTTCTTTTATGGCTAGAAATATGGAACATTTTCATGTATACTCATTGACCATTTGGATTTCTGCCCTCAAGAAAGATCTGTTCAGTTCTTTTGCCCACCTCCTCAGAGGACAATTGATATTTTCTTGTTTTAAGTTATTAGAGTATTGCATATTTTAGTGTATTGCATATATTTAGTAATAAGATTTTGCCTGATGTTTCATTGCTAAAGGTATTTTCCCATTCGGTGGTATCTCTTATTATTCTCTTGGCAAATCCCTTCAATATTCAAGTGCTTTATCTTTAGTATATTCCATTTTTTTTATAGCTTTCTTATTTCCCTCACCTGAATCTCAGCCCTAATTTTTTGGTATCTTTTTCTTTTGCTATTAATTGAATTGTATTGTTGACTCTGCTCTGGTTGCTGCAAATTTTCTGCCAGCATGTCAATCATTAAGTCTTTCTTCATTTTTATGTATGCAAGTGCTGCTATCAAACTACTTCTGATGACTGTGTTTCCTGAATCCCATCGTTTTGGTACATCATGTTCTCATTGTTGTTGGTTTCTACACATTTCCTAATTTCACCTCTTATCTGGGCCAGTAGACACACTTTCTGCACCAGAAAGTTGCTCATTCTCCATTGTTTTTCCTCATTTTCTTCATCTTCCTTTTGGTGATTTTGAGCTTTATGGCACAGTGATCTTGTGAATCAATGTGCTTAAGTTTATGAAGATTCAACTTATGTCCAAGCATATGGTCTATCTTTGAATATCTGCCATGTGGGCTTGAAAAGAATGTGAATTTTTGCGAGGGGTGGTGGCGTGGAGAGCTCGGTACATATCTGTCAGGTCAAATGTCTAATTGCAGTGCTTAGATCTTTAGTCTCCTTGTTGAGTTTCTTTCCCAATGATCTTTCTCAGAGAAAGATGTACTGAAGTCACCTACTAAAATTTTTGAGGCTGTGAATTCTTTTTTCATCTTTTGGAGTGTTTGATTGCTATGTTCAGCTGGTCACTTATTCAGGAAGTAAATGTTTGGAATGCTTAATGGTTCTTGGTTTAAGGTTGCCTTGAGCACTATATAGGACCCTATGTATCTCTCTTTATGATTTGTACTTTGAGATCAATTTTATCTGAGATTAGGATTGCAACTCCTGCTTTTTTTTGAATTTCTATTTGCTTGATTCATTTATTCTTCAGCCTTTGATTCAGCCTGGTTTGTCTCTAAAATCTGGAGATGTATCTCCTCTATGCAGCAGATTGAGGGCTGTGCTTTCTATGCCAATCTATTTGTCTCTGTCTCTGAAGGCCTGAGTTTATTCCATTGATATTCAAGCTAATTACATCTATCTTTGGACTCTGTGATGTCATGTTATCCTTCTTGTATTGGATGTTTTCCTTTCTCCATTTCTTCTTCACAGATTGTGGATGTGTGTTTGTGGTTAATTCTTGCCTTCTTTCCATCATTGAGCCAATGCTATGGTGCAGGGTGTTTTCCCTTTGAATGGTCTCTGGGTGGAGTTGTAAGCTGTGGCTGTCTCTTATAGGTGCCTGTTAAGTGTAAATCTTCTGCCTAAACTGGGTCAGTAAGGATCGTTTGTAGTGCTGGGATCCCTTTAGCATATTCTTTGAGCTGTTCCTTGTCCAGGAAAATTCTCACTTCTCCATCAATCTTGATAGAAAATTTGGCTGGATAGAGTATCCTTGGATTTGCATTATTTTCCTGAAGTTTTCGGAATATGTTGTGCCACTCACTCCTCTTCTTCCTAGTGGGACAAAAATATTTTTAAACCACATATCTCACTAATTGGCTTCTGGATTATATAGAACAGTCACCAGTAAATACCAAATAGTTAACAAACACAGGTCCCTACATTGTTTAAATCCGCAGATCAATTTCTTACCAAAATATAGATTTATCATCTAGCCCAACTATGTCACCACTAGCTTGTTGAACTCAAAAGCTATATGAATATATTTATGGATAATCACTTTTCCTAGAAACAATAAAAATGACAATTGGTTAAACAGCAATAAAAAGAATAAATTAATATTTCCACAATGAAAAACTAAAGTATACTAGTAGATATTATGCCATATGGTATTGTTGGGAAACATAGCAATCATTCTTTTAGGAATTAGACTTTCAGGAAGAAAATCACACAAAGCTGTATGAGAGAACTTTTGATAGTTCTGTGAGATGTGATAAAAATGGTGACGTTAATAAATTTTCAACTTTTCTACACTCTTAGAATTATAAACAAACTATACTGATTTTATTATGTATTACCTGTATCTTTATAAAAATATAAAAATCACCCTAAAACATCAAATATATAGACATACATCTGACAAAATATATGTAAGTCAAAGTGAAACAATTACTTTGCTGGGAAAAATTGAATATATAAGTTAAGATGGACTATTTTAGAGATTGGAAGACTTAATTTATGAACTAAATGCCTACTGATATTCTGAATTTATTTTACTTATTGTATAAATTCTTACTTTTTATTTTAAAGTTTTATTTTAAAAATATATTTAATTGTAAAGGTTGGGATCTCAATCAGCAAAGCACACTTGAAAACAGCTAGATCAGTAGAATTTCACTACTTGATTTAAAGTCCAAAATTTCACAATTTCACAGTGGTATAAGATAAATACATAAGTAAGATAGGTACATGGGCAATTATTTTATTTTTGCAAAAAGTATTTAGGCAACAATCTCCAAAAACATTTTCTGAAAACTGGAGAAACTGAGGTTTTCTATCTGTTGTTTGTGGGGATGTAAACATATGCTGTCACTATGAAAACAATTATAGTCATTCTTCCAGATGTTAAACACAGGAGGATTAAATAACCCAGCATTGCAAATCTTAGGGATAGAACATGGAAATGAAGGCAGAAATCCAGAAACCTATAAGTCAATATTTGTTGCTAGAGTTTTCACAAACGTTCAAGATGGAAATATCTAAAACATGGTATACAAAAAATAAGCAAGCAAAACACCCACTGACATTGAGCTAATTTTCTACACTGCACATCTTTATAGGAGCAGATAGAATTCTCTTTCTACCCTATAGTGGCTTGAGACATTGACCTTTTGGTTAGCTGTCCAATGCCTATGCAACTGTAGTATAGATAATGCAGTATAGATAAGTACAATATGCAATTTAAATACAAACAGCTATTATTTAACCATGAAGCATCTTGAAGTTCTAATATGTATCACTTCATGGATGAACCATGCACACTTACTGCTGTGCAAAAAAGCAGCCAAAAGGTGTAAATATTGTATGCTTTCACTTTTATGAGATAATCAAATATAAAAAAAAACTGCCAGTGATAACTAAGGGTCGCTCTTAAAGAGGAGGAAAATTATTTGTTCAAGGGAATTGAGTTTTTCTTGATAAGATGACACTATTTTAAAAAGGTAAAAGCATTTGTGCACTGTTGAGAATGTAATCAATGTCACTGAATTGCACATACAGAAATTATTGAGATGGATTTGTTATATATATTTTCCTATGAACACACATATAAGAATACTAATAGAGGTTTTATGTTATTTTCTAGAAAAATAACAAGCCCCACTCAGTGCCTCGAATCCTCTGAATATATGAATTTGAAAACACTTGCTGAGAAAACTGTTGATAACTTGAGGAAAAACGGAACCATTTTGGCTGTTTTGAATTTCAACGGAAGTTTTGCTCCTGAAACTAGAAAAATCTGGTGCAGCGAAGAAACTTTCCTCTCTATAACTAAATGTTAGAAGAAGTGTGAGGGCACTTGGATCTACTTGTTGAGTGGAAGTGGACAAAAAGCAGCAATAGATAGACTATTGAGTTTGGCCACTTACACTCATGGATCTAGTTCACAGGAACTAGAAGAGAAGATGAGAGTGGGTTGACTGCTCTACAGTTTAAAGAGTTTTGACAAACCAAAGCCTATAGCATGACCTAGTCCAAGGGGGGTATGGTGAATGCAAACTTGTGAAGGGATTCTTGGTCAAACAGAGAAGTAGTCAGGGGGCACCCTGGTGAGACTAAGTGAGGTGACCTACATTGATTTGCACAGAATCCAACTAGATGAAGATCGGATTTTTGAGCTTGTGAATTGATATATATCATTGCTAACTTTAAGGACAGTCTGTGCTGATTTTACTTTGTTTATGGATGCACACTTACATGGTTCCAATTAAAATTAAGATTTTCCATATCAAAGAATATACTTGTATCATCAAAGCACTGGGTTGATATAAATGGGAAGTGTAGAATTTGGATACCCAAAGAGGAGAGTATAAAACATGAAGCAGCTGACTTTCATGGGTGGGGGAATATGTTCATAGGATTGTATGATTTGGGTGTAGGTATTCAAATAACTGCAATTGTTAGGCATAGACTTCGTTCGTTTTGTTCACTTGTAGAATATTATGTTTAGATGAAGCTGGAATACTTTGAGTTGTATAAATTTTAGTTTAATCTTGCCAGGCACAGAAATGATTTTACTATTGTCTTTGTTTTAAAAATTGTGTATGACTAAATAGTTGTGTAAAAGTATCAAATTGACAAGGGTGGTCTGTGACATTTACCTAATTTTGTTGCCAATTTGAAGATATAAAGGTGTAGGGGTGGAGTTTAGCCTATCAACTAAGTCAGAGACTGATGGTGTCTCCTTGCTGGATTGACTTTTTCATAAGGAGTGTCCTGGGAATCCCCCCCCTCCTTTCTCTCTGCCTTCACTTAACTCTTGATGAGCAATGCTGAGACCTGTGCAAGTCCTGGAGATGTGTTTACTGTCATTGGATCCACAAGACTTGACACACACCAGTCGGTGATGTTCCTGCTTTCCACATCAATGCATATGACATTGTGAGTCTGAAGAGGGACTTGTGGGCTACTGTCAGACTTATGGACTTGAGTTGGACTGGTTTGGGATGGTCTATTGATGCTTTTTAAGAAAAAAAAATCTCATAAGTATCATTGAATTTGTTTCGCTAGTTAACCAGCCTAACAAACAAAGGTGTATAAAGTATTAGATAGATAATAAATAGTTAGCAATTTAATGGTATAGCAGATTAAATTTTATACCTCTATAATCTATGTTGAAGGTGTGCTCCTTGTGTTAGTCTATGTAATTTGCTCTGTCAATTGATATTTTCTTTGTTTATGTAAGTGAAGTCATGCCAGTATATGATGCAATCAAAACACAATCACTTTTGAGGTTAAAAAATATTGGCACAAATAGAGAAATAAGGAAGATACAAAATTATAAGGATATACATATCCAATGCATCTGCAAGCATTAAAAGAGCAAAAATTATCAGAAGTTAACTAGGAGAATAAACTAAGAAGAACAATCCTAAAGCAATCATGAGAACCCTTTTTCTGCCAAAGGCCATGTAGATATTTATAACAAACTTGAGGGTCATACTAGTAAACCAATTAATTAACTCACCCCAAATGTGAGCTAGGGACTTGGCTAGAAAGAGCAACATAAATCATTATGCACTTGATGTAGTGGTTACAAATGGGGCTGCAATCTGTGTGGTCAGCAGTTCAAAGCCACCACTCCCTTTGAGGGAGAAAGATGGGGCTGACTACTCCCCTAAACAATTACAGTCTTGGAAACCCACTTTGTGGTTCCATGAATTAGCAGAAACTCAATGCAGTGAGTTTGGTGTTTGGTAAAAGTAATGATTATAACCGCTTCTCTTTGATGACAAGCAATTTTAACTGGCATTAACGATGCCATGGGCATTATAAGGCCCTCATACCTGTTATTCCCCATCCCTGTAATATAGAGCAAGCTCTGAATTCACACACACATAACCTTCTGAGCCATGCACAACACATTTCTGGTCTGGTAAATACCTTAGTTATTAGAACTGATAAAATAGTAATACTGTAAGTTGTGACTTTGACACACATTGACTCTTTCTTGGTTTAGGAGAATAAAAGTCCAAATTAAGAGTGCCAGCTCTGAAAGAAAAGTTGTTCTCTGTTGCCCCCAGGAAAAAGTTCGTGTCACCTTTTAATGTCTGTGAGGCTAGAGTTCCTTGGAGATCCCTGTGAATTTGAAATCTGTCTCCCTCTGGGTCTAGCCAATTCTCAGCGCAGAGCCCCTGGGTCCAAAGGCAGTGTTTCACTTTTGTCTTTTTCCTTGTTCTTAGCAGGTCCATCTCTCTTTGTTTTGTTTTCTTCACATTTATCTTGGACAAGAGACAACGCAAGGCAGGCCCCATCCCTTGGAAGCTCCCTTACATCTGCTCAAATATAGCAATACTTTTTCCAACCCCACATCCCCCAAAAGATATTTTTTCAAAACAAATCAAAAATACCATGGAGTTGATTCTGACTCATAGTGAGCCCATAGGATGAAGGAAAACGGTGGGTGTCTGAGAGCGCAACTCATTACGGGAATGGAAAGCATTATCTTTTTCTTAATGAGTGACTGGGGGTTTCTAACTGATGACCTGGCAGTTAACAGTCTGGTATGCAACTCAGTACACCACCAAGGCCTCCTTAATCCTTTCAAAAACAACCCAATCTTGCCTGATAACCACAAGCAATCATTATGGTTTATAGCACATCACAGAATAATCAAAAATTGTATATTCCTGGTAATCATGACATAGTTAGGTGGATACATATTTGAAAGATATAATTTCAAATTGTCAGTATGAGACAAATGTAAGAATGATGAATGCTTAAATGAACCATACACGAGCAGCTCTTTAATGCCAATAGTAATAAAGAAAATGCAAATGTTAATAAAATGTGTATTTTACCCACAGTAAATGGATATTTTGTTGGAATTTGTTCTCTAGAAAAGCAAACCGGTGACATATGTATTTCAAATACTAGCGATGTGTGTGTAGAGAGAGAGATAGAGAGAAGCGAGAAAGAGAGGGAATTTTATATCAAGGTAATGGCTTTGAAAATGTAGAGGCATGTAAGTTCAGCCCAAACACATCTGTGGATCAAATGTTAAGCTGAAGGCCTCTCCTGCTTGGTCTGCCTGCAGGGGCTGATCAACCAGGGAACAGGAAGACAAGCTATGAAGTGGGAAGGTGCATAAGGTAAATGCAGAAGCAGGTGACCCAAGCTCAGCAGGTCAGACTTCAAGCTGCGGATTCCAGTAGCTCCAAGGTTAGCACATCAGATGCTGCGCACTGGTGACTGCCATGGTGGGCTTAAGTCAAATACACAAGCAGTGATTCAGATGTGAGAGTCAGAGCCAGAAAGAAGTCATCAAAGTCTCCACAAAGTCTACTTTTATAGGGAAATGCCAGGGCTGTGAACCGAGGAAGGGGGTTGCATTCTACCCTCACCTCACAGCTGATCAATTCTTCATAGCAGCTCTCCTTGTGAGGTGATTGCACTGTTAGGTCAAATCATGGGGAGTTACTAGGCCTCGAATGCCAAAGTACGGATAAGGCTGGTCCAGCCAAGATACATACCCCAACTATCACAAATGCTAGAAACAAAACAAAAAGCAGCAACAACAAAATATACCCTAATAACCACCACTATTTCTAATCATATTGACCAAATAGAAACATATTATCCACAGCCCTTCTCTCAGTTCATCTTTCTGAGGGATCTTGGGTGGTGCCACACTGTGGGAAGCTAAGCAACGAGTACCTCAGATGCCAGACGGACTGCAGTCGGTGACCAGGTTTCAGCAGTTCCAGACTAAGGACAGATGACAAATAAAGAATAACCTGTCCATGTCTGAGAGATGAACCACTAATAGCTGAATAAACAGCAACAGGTATTGGCATACTTCTTGCCAGAAGAAGAGTCCTTCAGGCTAACAGACACTCAAAATACAAATAGGAAAGCACTGTCTTTTGGAAACAGTATCAACCTTAACAACATGGTGGATAGTGTTTGTTTGTTTGTTTTTTGCTTTGTTTTTGTTTTTTTGGTGCTGTATTGAGTCATATCACTGGGGGAGGGAGGGAGCTGGTGGGGAGAGGATTACTAGGACTTCATCTGGTGATAGTACTTTCTTCTCAAAATGAGAAGACATGGATGCAATGCCCATTACTAATACGAATGTAGAATATATGAAATATAGCTCTTAGAATATTTGAAATAATCAGAATAATATTGTAATCATTAATGACAGGAATGGACATTTTGATTTGGAGAATGATAAGGTTTACTATACTGGAAATGAAACGTAATGGAATCACATTTATTGTCAAAAATGACATTTTAAGATCTGTTTTGAAGCGAACAATGCTATATGTGATGGGCTTGTATCCATAGAAGGGTTATATATACTTAAAGAAAATCTAGTTAATGAAAGAATGAAGGGGGTGCTGCACCCCGGTGGCGTAGTGGTTGTGCTTGGGACTGCAGCCCACTGGGATGGAGGTTCAATTCCAGCAGCGGCTCCACAGGAGCAAAGGCTGGGCCTCCAATTGCGACCACAAGAAGGCAGTGATGCCCAAAAAACAAATAAACAAAAAAGAATGCAAATTTACCCACCACCCACTAAGGCCAGTGATATTGAAGGACTGAAAAGTTATATGAATGTTTTCAGTATAAAATTGAATATGGAATCAAGATTCATTGATAAGTTAATATATTCAAATGTGAAAGCTGGAAATAGAGATAAAGAATTAGTCATAGGAAAATATGACATTAATGACAGAAATAAGTCTGAAGAATTATGCAAAATTAATGACTTCTGTTCTGCAAATATTATTTTTCAACAACATAAATGGTGACCATACAACTATTGAGTTAGTAGCATCAACCTTAAAGACATGGTGGATAGACTTTTTTGTGCTGTATTAAGTCGCATCACAGGGGGAGAGGGGAGGAAGTTGGTGTGGCAGGTTACTAGTTTGCTAAGTCTTCGGGATCTTCATTTACTGATCAGGAAACAACTCAAAATGAGAGCAAACAGTTGCTTATCTACTGTAGATCAAAAGTTGGAATGTGTGAAATATGAATATAGAAAATTGGAAGTCATCAAAATGAAATAGTACACATCAAGATCAATATCTTAAAATAAGTGAACTGAAATTATAACGACCATTTTGAATTGGAAAATCATATGGCTTACTATGTCAGGAATGAAGCCATCAAGAGAAATGGTATTGCAGTCATTGTTATAAAGGGCATTTCAAGATCTACCTTACAGTAGGATTTATAGTAAACAGCTAAGGCAAATGGAAGAAAAGATAAAGTCAAATCTCTGAACATTAAATATTAAACATTACACATTAAACATTAAATATCTACCAAATTTGTCAAGAAGACAAAGTAAAATGAAATGTGCAAAGACCTGGAGTTAGAGAACCATAAAAAAGAGCATTCACAAAATATTTTAGAAAAAAACTCAAGGGAAAAAACCCCTCAAGCTTCCAGTTGCAATATTGAAAAAGTCTATGGGCAAAGTATTGAATTATGCAGCACATATCAAAAGAAGATGGAAAGAATACACAACAGTCACTACATCAAACTAAACCAAACAAAAATCAACCAAAAAAAAAACATACCACCATTTTGGGAGAGAGTATATGAGCAAGAACCAAAGGTATTAAAGAAGTCCAAACTGCACTGAATGCATATGCTAAAAACTAGGCTCCAAGAATTGAGGGGATAACAATGGAAATGTTTCAACTAGGTGATTAAGCACTGGAAACACTTATTTATCCATCCCGAGAAATTTGAAAGACAGCTACTTGATCCCCATATGTGAAAAGGATCCATATTTATGGCCATCCCAAAGACAGGTGACTGAACAGAATACGCAAATCATAGAAAAAATATCGATATTGTATTCAAGAAAAATTGTTTGAAAGTTCATCCAAGAATGGTTACATATGATTACATTGATGGAGCTGCTGAGGTTCTGGCTAGATTTAGACAAAGACATGGAAGAAGGGATATTATTCCTGCTATCGGATGGATCTTGACTCAAAGCAGAGGATATCAGAAAGCAGACGATATTTATTATGTTTTAAGTTAGATGATAAGAAGAAGAATGTGGCATCAGGATGGAATGAAGGTTTATTAACTTCCTGCAATATGTGATGATACACCTTGCTTCCTAATATTGCAGAGGAGGAAATACTTGCTGATGAAGACCCAGGTGGGCAGCCTTCAGTAAAGATTACAACACAAAGTAAATAATGCCATTATACTCACAGCTGGATCACAGGTGAAATCATGATAAATGGAGATAAGGTTGACGTTGTCAAGGTATTTGTCATGCTTGGATCCACATTCAGTGCTACTGGGAGTAGCAGTCAAGAGATCAAATGATGAATAATATTTGGCATGCCTGCTGCACAAGACCTCTTTAGAGTATTAGAGAACAAAGATATTACTTTGAGGATTGAGATGCTGTCTCAAGACATGGCATGTTCAGCTGCCTCATCTGCATATGAAAGTTGGACAAACATTTAGTAAACCTGAAGAAAAATCAACACATTTGAATTGTGATATGGGAGAATAATGTTGAAAGTACCATGGACTACAATTAGGGCACAGTGAGCTGTCTTGGAAGGCCCTAGTAAAGAACATTGTGATTGGTAAAGTAGATTCATTGCCATTGAGTCTCTGTGACTCCTAGTGACCCTTCTGTGATTTTTGAGATTGTTACTATTCATGGGGGTAGAATATCTTCTTCTCAGGAGACCCTAATGGTTTCAAACTGTTGACCTTGTGGATATCAGCCCATCCTGTGTGGGATATGAGAAGACTTTCCCCACGTTTCTCTCCCCCAAAGACACTGATCGGGCCCAGGTCACTGCTTGCAACTAATGCTACATGATTGTCAAGTTAGCTCCCTGAGGGCATCAGCCATCCAGAACAAGCAGACCCTATTGTTTGTCCCTCCAGAGGTGGCACTCACTCCCTACTGCTAAGGACAGTGGATTGCTTTCCTTGAAGGGCTCAGAATAAATCAAGTCTCCAGCTCAAGGACAATCAAGGTTAAGCCATCCTGAATCATTCTCCTTCTCACACAGGTACCCTTCATCCCTCCTTTTCCTATAGTGGGTACAAATCTAGATCACCCCCTCCCCTAACTGTACCATCTACAACACAACCCATTATAGCACAATCCACTCATGTGATGCATGTCTTTAATCAGGGGCCTTGCACCCCTTCAAAAGAAATATGAGCCTTGGTTACAAATGAACCACTCTCTCTCCTGCTTTTTTTGACCCTGTGTGCATAGACCTGGCTGTGGAGTTCATGTCTGTCTAGGAGGTGAGCATACTACCATAAAATGTGTCTGACCCTTTCATTTTAATCTCTCTCTTATCTCTTTTATTCTCTATGACTTTACTACAATCTTTATATATTTTCACCATACATTCGCAATTACTGAACCTGTGATAGTCTGAGGGGCAGGATTCCACCCAGCTTAAGGTAACTGGTATATCACCACAAACTCTCTGTAATGTAGAGAGGCAGCAAGAAAAAAAGGAATGTTCTCCAGGAGATGGATTCACACAACAGTTGTAACACTGGGATCAAGCCTAGGCCAATTGTGACTGGAAAGGAATTCATTCTGTTGTGTATATGTTTATATGGATAGGAATTGACTGGATGGCATCTACTAACTGCAATTTGAAACAATTTCAGTCAAACTTCACAAAATTAGAAGAAGCAGTTGTCACAAACACATCCAAAAATTTTGGGGTTCCCATGAACACCACCCTCCCATTTAGGCTTGTTGAATAAAGACTGAAGGATCCCTTTGGCCATCCTTACGTTAGTTAATTTATTATTAAAATGTTGGGGCTGGCCCCAATCCAGCCGCATGGACTGTTTCTCACTACAGAGGACAGCAAGCACAGAAGCTACAGGTCAGGTGAGCACACGGCAGTACAGAAAGAGGGAAGGAGAGAGAAAGAGAGAGTGGAATGCATCCTGTCCCACTGACCCCCAAGGTCTATATTTCTGCTCAGCACCTCCAATACCCAGAGAGAACCCTAGGGTCAGCCGCACTATGAGACACTGCATCCCTCATTGATCCATCGTGTCACGGGGCACAACACTGGAGACACGGTCCAGGAATTGTGTCTGAGCTGACCCCACCACACCTGTGACAAAACACAAAGAACATGGAACAGAGAAGAAAGGTGAGCAGAGCAATGACGTACCTAAGGAATCCCATAAACAGGCGTTGGGCAGGGGACGGCACCTCTTCAGACTCAACTGGAATATACTCCTAAAGGCCAATATACAGACCTGGAACTATTTATAGGCTTTCCTTTTTAGTTGCTTCTTTGTTTTGTTTTGTTTTCATTTGGGTTTTGGCTTTTTCTTGTCTATCTAGATAAGACAAGCAGAATAAACAATCCCAAGAAGAAAACAACAGGAGTTTCTGTTTCCAGTTTGAGGGGCTATGGAAGAAGGGGAGATGGGGAAAAGTTAGAGGCAGGAGATAACAAACCCAGGGACAAGGGAACAACAAGTGTGCTAAAACCAGTGCCTACGAGGGCATACGATGCCTGTTAGGGCTTGATCAAGTACAATGTAGCCAAGAGGAATTCATGAAATTCAGATGAATGTTGCAAATGATAATGGGACTAGAGGAAAGCAAAAAGGAATAAAGGAAATAACTATGAAGCAAAGGACATTTATAGAGGTTACAGACAAGTAAATATGTAAATACATTTTTCTATTACCATAGGGGCATAGATCTTAATGGTAAATATTAAGGTGGCAGACAGACACTGGGTTTCTACTCAAGTAGTCCCTTAGCACAATAACACTTTTTTTTAGTAACCTGGAATGTTATGATGCCCACCATCACTACATAATTGCCGAAGACAAAATGAGTTCATAATCAAATATTGTGAAGGAAACTGATGGTGGCTAGCTATCAAAAGATATAGCATCTGGAGTCTTTAAAGGGTTGGGGATAAAAAAGTGTTTATCTTGCCTCGAGCTGGAAGCAACAAAGCATGTGCTTTGATTCTTAAGTCTGTTCTCATTCAGTGCTCTGTTTTCTCTCATTTTATCTAAAATTAAAAACATGCAGACTTAAAAGTTAGCTTGTATATATGTGTGTGTATACACACACACACACACACACACACACATATATATATATATATGTATATATATATATATATATATATATCCTTATAGAGGAAAGCCTTAGACAAGATGGATCGATACAGGGAGTTCATGAATGGGCTCAAATGTCAGAACAGTTGTGAGGCTGGCATAGGACTCACCAATGTCTCGTTCTGTCGTATGTAGGATCATGATGAGTTGGAATTGACAGCACCTAGCAACAGGAACATGATAGAATCATTGTTTTCAGGTATAGGAGAGCTTCTATTAGAATAGGTGACTTTCAATTGGAGGAAATTCAAAATAGTGTGTTGTGTGTTTATGTGTTAATGCATCTATCTGCATGTGTTTTCACACCACTAATTTAAATTGTTTTCTTCCTTGACTGTAAAGAAGCAAGAGGTAATGAGTTCATCATTGTTCACTAATTGTATACTTAGAAGTTTCAGACAGTAATTGTGAATTGATGCCTTACACTAATGTTTGGGTATTTCCATGCAAATAATCACAGATGCATCTGTTCTCACATTTGCTTCTGCTATGAAAATAAACAGATGTAGTGAGCATCAAAATAATCTTGGTTGAGAAGAATTGGTGGATTCAGCTTTTCCTGTACAGTCTCTTTGAATATTCATATATGTGTATCTCTGTATAAATATGTATAATACAGTGAAGTAGAAAAATGAAAAGTCCTTTGGATTAATAAGAACCCAAATCTCTTCTTTCAGAAAAAACTTTAGGAAGCAAATTATTTTCTTAGTTGATTTATAAGGCAAGATAAAGAAATGAAAGCCATCCAGATCTACAGAGAAGAAAAAAAATGATCTCTACTTGTTGCGATCACACACACACATATGTATATGTGAATGGAAAAACACAGATACACATTCAGGAGCTGTGAAAACATAAACATCATGTATTATGGCATAAACACAATATCAAATGTGAGCAAACTTACTAACCGAAGAAAAATTAGATGACTGGCATATCCTAACATTTAGATTCTTATGTGCATCAAAATATTTCACCATAAGAGAAAAAGAAATATGAATAGTCCAAGAAGAGCTTATGTAGGAAGAAACAGGCCAATCAAAAATGACAAATAATGTGAAACCATTCTTTGATGGTTACTGGCCTGGGAGGAGAAAGGAAATTACATCAAAACTAAAGAGTAGCATATATTAAATTTGTTGAACAGAAAGACAACTTCTTTAAAGATCAATTATACTTAAGAATGCATTTATGTATTTTTAGCAGGAAATTTGGGATAGAAAATCTGGTCTTAATACATACATTTGTTATAAATAAAAGCAAAAAAGTAGAGATGTTGATAATACTCAGGGCCAAATTTTCATTTTTCATAAATTGCAAATGATGTTCAAATTATATTGATACAAATATTTACTGAGTCCTTGCTAGATTCCATAGATTCCATCTTTTTTTTTCAGTCCTTGGATGTATAAGTGAACAAAAGCAAATTTCTGGTATCCTGTAGATACCAAATGAAGGTAAAATACTACAAACAATAAAAAGTCTTTGCTATTGAGAATGATAAGCTCTAAGATGAAATGTGACACTGTGAAAGGACATGATGAGTGAGTTTTTGAGTTTGTAGAGGAGATGGCAGATGTGTTAGATGGGGTGGTTTACGAAGATATCATTCAATAATGATGCTTGAATGAGTGCATAAAGAAAATGGAGGAGTGAGGCAATCGTGTAATGTAGGAAGAACATTCCTGGTAGAGGGAACTAGAAAACCATGTAGGGATCCCATTTGCAAACGCCAACAAGAGAATGGGACTTAAGAACTGAAACACTCCTTTGAACTTACGCTTGAAACACACTAAGGTAAGAAAAAGCAGAGACTTCTATCCCAAGGTTCTGATATTGGTAGTTATCTGACTTTAGTTCTGATCGCTTGCTTTGAGGATGCCCAGTGAAGGTTGGTATAGAGATCCTCATTAGGCCATGACCCTCTTAGTTAGCAGTTTCAAACCACCAGCAGCTTCACGGGAGAAGCTTCAAAATGGTTAGCCTCAGAAATCCACACGAAATCAACGTTGACTCAGTGATGGCTGTGAGTTTGTTTGATTGGTTTGGGAATGTGGTGACCCAGGACTGCTATATATTTACTATTCATAAGCTCTCTTTGCTTTTTATGACGTACCTTGGTCTGATAGGCATGCCTCTCTGCCTTTCTGAATGAGTGGTATTGAAAGTTTTTCCTATATTTAATCCCCTTGGTTCATATAGTGTCCAGTCAGTTAAACTTTTTCTATAGAAGCCAATAACTCATGTACTAAGGTCTGAAAAACCAGTCTATGCATGCATAATTTCTTTTTCTCAAAAATGTTTTACATTCTATGCCATTGGCAAAACTAACAAAATTAATATAGTTAATTTATGCCACATAGGGATGATGCAAAATGTTCTCTATGACAGAAGGATAATAATATCTCCAGAGTTAATGAGAGACATATATGAACCATAGATATATGAGTGACTTTGTGGATCGCACTTAATTTTAGTCCTGCCTTATGAACAATTAATGTTTTTGACATGATACCTACTAGATACCTTCATGAAGAGATCACAGAAGATGCAGATGCCACAGAAAAATGCAGTAAAGAAACTTGGTGGAATCAAGCTATCAAATGGAAGAATATCTGTGGTCTTAAAGGCTTGTCTTTAAGAAAACACCCAAGTAAGGAAGGTAACTGATCCATGAATTGTATAATAGAATTATTTTTAGAAATTACTATATGGTTTGTTGTCATTTTAAAAAAAATTGTATTTAAAAATTATTTAATTGAGCTGTAACATCTTGATGGAAATAAAACTATTTGTAAGGAGAGTCCTTTACTTAAGAGATTTGGTGTCATCTTGATTTAAAAAGACAGCAAAAAATACTAAGAGGGGAAGGAATTCTGAAGGTGGGGTGAGAAGCAAGGGTGGAATAAGATGTTCTTTAAAGTCAGAAAACAAAGGGCCTTTAAGGGAATAGTGATAACCATTTTATTATAGAATTCCATTAAAGGTTAATGTTGGGCTATTGGAGAAATGAATAAAATACTTTATTTGGATTATTATTTATGTTGGGTTAAGCACAGAAACACAGGTAGAGATTGGGAAATTATAGGGTGATCAGTTAGCAGGCTGAGAAGAGTCATATTCAGTCATTAGCTTAATTTATCAGCCATAGAAGAATTCCCCTCGGTACTTCTTGTATCTCTACATTTTATAAGAATCTCCTACCCCCCCCCCTTAAAGCCTGATGCTCTCTCTAGATAAGCAGAAGAACTATAGCATTTTAACTCTTACCTACTTGTCTAATCAAAAGATCCTTGCATGTCAGGTCAGGAGATCTATAACTGTACTTAGGCAGAGTGCATGACGGGGGCTCTGGAGTGCGTAACTGCTTGGGGAAGAACAGCTTGTTCCCTTTCCTCTGGAAAGTAGCGAACATGACAAAGGTAGATGTTAATCTCAAGTAAGACTGAGTTCCCATGAACCTGACCCTGTTATTGCTTTGTTTTCTGTAATATACTGGCTTCCATTTTCCCATCACTATGTGTCTTGTCAATGTGACCCAGTAGGACCAAATGGACGTACTTCTCATCCATGAAAGCTTTGCCATTACTAATTGAATTATTTCAGTAGTCTTGCAGCTATTTGAACCTGCATGGGGCTTTTGGGGTAACCTGAGTGTGCAAAGAAGAGTTTTTTGCAATAACTCAGAAGGGAGAAGACAAAAGGTATGACCCAGGAAGGAGAGTCAAAATGTTTCCTTGGTTAAAAAGAAAGTGGTTAGCAGGATGAGAGTTGAAAAAGAGACAAACTGATGATGATTATACATATTTTGTTTTGTGAACCTGGAATGCTGAAGTGTCTATTGAAGAAATGAAGGACAGAATTCTTACCATGAATAAGGGCTTTATCCTGAAGCAACTGAACCAATTTATTAACTCTAATTTAGAAAAGAAGAAAGGGAAGTTTAATTTTTAGGAAGTGGCTGTTAACAAAATAGTCTTTTTTCATGATGCTCTCTTTCACATCAGAATATATAGAGAAGTTAAAAGCATTACTTGGAGATTTATATTTTATGATGCCATGCATGGATGATCTGCATTAACTCTGGTCTCAGGAGACTCAATAGAAAAAATTGTTGACCATAAATAAAGTTCTTTAAGTCTTAGGCCAATTGTATGATGTCTTTGTCAAGATAGAAGGAACCTAGATTTTTACTGAAATGCAAATGGAGGCTGAGCATGATAATGGGACAAGAGGAAAGTAAAAGGAAATAGAGGAAAGAAGTGGAGGGTAAAGGGCATTAATAGAGGTCTAGATACAGGCATATGCATAGATGAATATATTTATAGATGATGATGGGTAAATAGATCATTATTATGTTATTACATTGACATTCCATGCTGCTCTCCTTCCCAACACTACCACTGAAGACAAATGTGTGCATAAGCAAAAGTAGTGAAGAAAGCTATGGTATGTGTTTATCAAAAGATGCAGCATCTGAGGTCTTAAAGGATTGAAAGTAAACAAGCAGCCATCTAGCTCAGAAGCAATAAAGCCCACATGGATGAAGCACACCAGCTTGTGGGATCACGAGTTGTCAAAGGGATCAGTTATCAGGCTTCAAGAACTAAAAAGCATAACATTGTGTGCTTATTTTCCTGATATGATCACTGATGACAAATGTGTGCATAAGCAAATGTGGTGAAGAAAGCCAATGGGTCCTGGCCATCCAAAGGTATAGCGTCTGGGATCTTAAAAGCTTGAGTAAACAAGCAGCCATCCAGCTCAGAAGCAACAAAGCCCACATGGGAGAAGCACAACAGCTTCTGTGACCATGATGTGTTGAAGGAAACTGGTGTCAGGCATCAAAGAACTAAAATGATACCATTATAAATGAGGAGGAGTACATATTGGGGACCCAAAGCCCAAGAATAGGTGAAGCAACATTCTCTTACAGAGGGATTGCAGGGAGATGAGCTAGTTAAAGTACAATGTAGTAGCAATGGCATATTCAACTTTCCTCCAGTTCTCAAATGCTTCCTCCCATCCACTATCATGATCCCAATTCTACCAGGTAAATCCAGCTAGACCAGGGGATGTACACTGGAGTCGAAAACATGGGGAATTTAGGACAGATGATCCCTCAGGACTAATGGTGGGAGTGGTGATACTGGGAGAGTGGAGGGATGGTGGAATAGAAAGGGGGAACCAATTTCTACTGGAAAGGGAACTAGATATAACCTCCTCTCTGGGGTATGGTCAACAGGAAATTGGATGAAGGGACATATTGGACAGTGTACAATATGAAAAAGTAATAACAATTTTTAAATTATTAAGGGTTCATGGGGGAGAGGGAAGGGGGCTAGAAGGGAAATATGGGGAGCTGGCACTGGCGGCCTAAGTGAGGGAGGATGTTTTGAGAGTGATGATGGCAACGAATGTGCAAATTTGGCTTGCATACAATTGATGTATGCATGGATCATGATGGGAGTTGTATGAGCCCCCAATAAAATGATTCTTAAAAAAAAGTGGGGGGAGGGGAAAGAGGAGCTTATACCAAGGATTCAAGTGGAAAGTATTTGTAAATGAATGTGGCTATATGTGCATAAATATGTTTTATACAAATGATGTATTGAATGTTATAAGAGCTGTAAGAGTCCCTAATAAAATCATTGGAAAAAAGAAAACAAAACAATAAGTACAAGAAAAAACAATGTACAGAAAATATAAATAAATAATAAAGAAAAACCTGCAAATAGAAAGAAAAATAGCCTAGACTTTTAATCACCAACCATCTGGGAAATAAGAAAAGACTCTTAGAGCATCTGATCCTTCCAGATTATTGCTGCATCCAACCTGCTTGCTTTGGAACAATGTAATGTATTATAAAAATTCCATATAAACTATGTCAAGTAAAGTAACTTGTCCAACTGCAGTAATTTAAGGGACTTAAGATAAAACATAGAAGAAACCACTGATAATTCAAACTCAACTATTTTAAGACTGTTTGTGAGTGTAGAAAATATATTGTTAATTAGATGAAATAGTTATCCTGAAATTTATCTTTATTTATGGTTATATGTATGTATGTTTTTAAAGTACATACAATTATGTTAGTCCGGGTAGACTAGAAGAAGAAATTTCAGAGACATGCATATAGATATAAGGGAAGAGTTTATATACAAAAAGAATGTGACACTAAGAAGGCATCCCAATCCAGTCCAGTACAAAATCATAAGTCCGATATTAACCCGTATGCCCGAAATCAGTCTACAAAGTCTCCTTCTGACTCACGAAGTCACAGATCAGTGGGTGCAGAATTCTGGCGTTGGCAGGGCTCTCCACATGGCTCCTCGCTTCCAGGGCTAAGGGTCCATCAACAGCAGAAGCAACTCATCACTGGCAGAAGTCTCCATGTGGCCACCCCAGCTTCAGCAGTCTGGCTCCATCAGGGCAAAGCTGTGTGGTCTCTCAGCCAGCTCCTCCAGCTTCTCAGACGCTGCCATCTTGTCTTGTCTGTGATTCATCTTCTCTGAGACTAACCCCAACCACTGGGAAAGATAGCTTCTCATCTTCACAAGGGAAATATTGCGAGATTTCCCAGAAATCTCAGGAGAAAGCCATGCCCACATAGAGGCCTCATTGGTTATTCAATGGCTATCTCCAGATTAATAGGCTAGACTCCACCCCTACATTTTGATCATAAAATTAACATAAGCACATGACTGCCACATATGTATGTATGCTTTTAAAATACATACAATTATGCACACATAAAACAACAAAAACAATACAGCACTATGGAATTGACTTGAACCCATAGTGGCATTTTATAGGGTTTCTGAGACTGTAAATATTTACAGGAGTAGGGAACCATATCTTTCTCCCATGATTTGAACTGTCAACTGTGTGGATAACAGTCTAATACCTGAACATGCACAAATATTCATATATATATATATATGGAAAATGTGGCAAATAATGAAGGATATTATTTTGAGGAATAAGATGTCTGACTCAAGCTAAGATAATTAGTATCATTTTTTAAAGTTTAATTGTCATGTTTTCACATATCTAATATAGCCACTCACTCCTTTTTGAAGATTTGTGCAATCATCACCAAAATTTCAGAACATATTTTTCTGGTACTTATTGTTAGCTCTCCTTTTCCCCCTATTGTCCCTTGACAAGTCGCTAACCAAGAGCTGACTCGATAGACCTTCCTATCCCCTGGGTTTCATATACAGAAAAATATACAAAATCCCCACAATCATACAAAGTCATGCAAAGCAAGCAAGCCAGAAAATTAAAAAAAAAAAAATCCTCCAGCAACAATGATTAGCAAAACATAGAAAAAACTTACTCAAAAAGAAAGCAGAAAGTACTAAAAACTATAATAAACAATTGATGTGATCCACAGTCCAAACCTGGTCTGGATACTGACCTGTCCATCATCCCTTCCCACAATTGTAGTCAATTTTATTACTGGATAGTCAATCTGGAGGAGTCCAGATCTATAGTTGCCTTTTAGGCAGTCCAGCACAAATTTGGCAAAAAAAAAAAAATGCTAGCTTAAAAATAGCAGCAAATTAAATGAAGATAGTGATCATATGTCTACACAGATCAAGTCACGTGTCATACCATTTATTTATATTGAGTGTGGTTCTGCTATATTAAAACAACAACAATAACAGCAACAAAAACATAAGAAGCATAAAAACATGATAAGCCAGGGTTCCAGAGAGAAATAAATGGCCCATATGAAAGAAACATTTTAAAAGTTTTCCAAAAAGGAGCTATTAACAAATGTGTGCAATGCAATTAGAAAAAAAGCTGCATGTATTGGTGAAGTATCTCTTGACTATATGGCAATACAATTCCCAGGTCTATGTCTGATGACAAATACCCAGTAGAACTTTAGCTCAAACAGTGCGGCTTCTTGGAAATGTTGGATTTTGTTGTTGCTGTTGTCTGCTGCCCCAGTCAGCCCTGACTCATATCAATTCTCTATATATAGCTCAATAAAATAGTGCCAGGCCCATGTCACCCCCATAATCTATGGAAATCAATATTGTTTACACGGACTTAGTTCCCTAAATTTGCTAATTATTGTTGATAACATACATCCACTGCTAGCACGTGATTGACAATGACGAACACTGGCTCACTCTCTATAGGGTCTCTGGGGCTATAAATCTTAGTGGGACAACCAGCCCCATCTTTTTTCCCAAAAACTATGTTGCAAAGAGTGTGTTATTGTCATTAGCAGTCCGAGATATATCTGATACCACCACAATTACTCATACAATTCATGACATTCACCAATTCAATATTTTCCACATGTATAATTTAATGACATTGATTACATTTTTAAACTAATTTTGGAAAACAGATTACCAGCACTTTTTTGTTACACAATTATAGTTCGGAAGCTCTGCTGTAACTCATTCAGCATCATAGCAGCACACAAGCTTCCAAATCCAGACAGTTGGTGGCTGCACATCAGATGCTCTGGTTGAGAATCACACTTGTCTCCTACATGCAAAGTGAGCATTCTACCACGGAACCTCACTGATGTCAGTGCCCTTTCTCATGCCACCACAAGACTGAAGGACAGCAGGAAGATAAGCTGGAATAATTGGTTCTTTTGCTGTTTGGTTTTGATAACTGCAATTGAAAGAGAGGTGGCACGTCAGGTGGGTTGTAGGGGATAGATTCACGGAAGATATTCATTAGGGGGTAAATTTATGAAAACCCAACAAAGGATTGAAATGAATTATAGGAATCAAATAAAGAATACAACACAAAAACTGAATAAAACTTGAAGAAAAGAATATATTAGAATTTGAAATGCTCATCATGCCATGTTCTGTGTAACACTAATTATAACTGCTTATGTGCAGAGTATTTCAAAGATGGTTGTTAGATGCAAATAAAATTTAAAACCAAACATTACGAAAAAAATTAAGTGGATTAAAAACCATGAGAATGAAAAAACAATGAAAGTTATAACTGGTCAGAGAAGGAGGGGAAATATGATATAAAAGCAAAAGATGACTTCTAGAGAATTGAAAATGAGGACAGATTTGGGGTATATTTCTGTGGTGGTGGAGAACTGAAGTTAAATTCACTTCCAACAAAAATGTTTGATCCATCTTTGTATAATGTATCTCTCCCTATGGTCATAACGTTGTATGTGCCATCTTTGGACTTTTCATAATGATGCTATTTATCATAAGCCTTCTTCTTGCCATTCTGTTTCAAACTGCATTATTGAGTCTCTGTATCTTGTTTAAATGTTTCCAGAATCTTTAACAAACTGTTTAATTTGTTTCTTTTTTATAAAACATTGCTTACAGTGTATTGATCCAAATATAATATTTTTCTAAAGAGCCAGATGTTTTATCATATGCTTGGCACATACTAATGCTGAAAAATTATTTTTAGTAAATGAATGAAAAAATAAATTATTCAAAGAGACAACAAATATAGTAATGCAATTTAAAACTCTGATTCACCATCTTTTCATTTTGCAAATAGATTGGATCATTCTACTATTGATATATTCTCCATGAAAAAGAATGGTTTCCACTACCTTGAGCAATATTTTCTTGTTGCAAATTCAGTGACTTTGCGGGACAAACATAAATGGACATTTACCTACTTTTGATTGCACTAGTCATCAAGAATCTCTAAATATAGGGAGAAAGAAACTATGAATTCTTTATTTAAGGGATAAGAAGAAACCACGCAAAATAAATACTCAAAAAGTCACTTATTTTTGTGATTTGACTTTCACTTGCTCCCATGTTCTGGCTTTAAACTGGATCATTGCTGTATAGAATGATAAAATTACTTTTGCCTGAAAGGAAACAAGCATCAGAAATATCTATTGAAGAAACTTGTAATGTAGACGTATTCTCTCTGCTCGGCAACTCTGATGAATGAAGATTTGGATGCATGATTAAGCATACCATCATGAATTTAGATATCTATCCAAAATTACCTACTCAACTTAAATATTTAAATCAAGGCACTGGCTCTCACAAATGTCAGCAGACTTTTAATTTAAAGCCAAAAAATGCAAAGCTGTATCATTTCATTTTTAGTCTGAGATTAAACCTTTTAAAAATACTTTTATTGAGGGCTCTTACATCTGTTATCACAATCTATATATTCATCCAGTGTGTCAAGCACATTTGCACATATGCCACCATCACTTTCACAGCCTTCTCTTTCTACTTGAGCCCCTGATATCAGCTCCCTATTTTTTCCCTCCCCCAACCCACCTTTCCTCCCTCACCCTTGATAAGTTATAGATTATTATTTGCATATCTTACTTTGTACTCTGTCACCCCTCACTCACTTTTCCTTATTTATCTCTTTAGGAGGGGGTGGTAGTTGATCCTTGTGACTGATTCCACCTTTCTCCCTCCACCCTCTCCTAACCCTCCTGGTATCTCAATTCTCCTTGCTAGTATTGAGGGGTTTTCTACCCTGAATTTCCTCTCTTGCTGGTCTTATCTGTAGCAATGTTCATGCTCTCATCTAATCTAATTTTTAAGGTTGAATTGAGATTATGATAGTGTGGTGAAGGAAGCACAAAGAACTAGAGGAAAGTCGTGTGCTTCATTGGCGCCATACTGTAAGTTCACTGGCTCATCTCTTCCCTGTGACCCTTCTGTGAGGGTATGTCCAATTGTCTATAGATAGGCGTTAGGTCTCCACTCCACTCCACAGAACCTGCCCCATTCACCTTGGATATGGTTTTGTTCTGGGTCTTAGATGCCCGATATCTGATCCAAATGACACCTCATGATGACACAGGCTCGTGTGCTCCTTTGATGTTTGCTTTGCTGCTTCTGAGCCAGATGGCCACTTGTTTATCTCCAAGCCTTTAAAACCCCAGATGATATATCTTTTGATAGCCAGGCATCACTAGCTTTCTGCACCACATTTGCTTATGCACCTACTTTGTGTTCAGTGATAGTGTTGGGAAGGACAGTATCAGAGAATGCAGAATATTAGAACAAAGTGGTCTTCCACTGGAGGAGTACTTGAGTTGAGGTTCTATATCCATCTAGGACCTTAATTCTTAACATATAGATATGAACACATTGTTCTAGTCCCCTCTCATTATATATATGTAGCTATATATATACCTATGTACATGTCTGTATCTAAAAGTGCCATTTGTTGCTTTTAAATATATATTAAATTATACATATAATTTATTATCTAGCTATATAAATTATACATATAATTTAGGTGGCACTTCACTAATATTCCAGAGCATATGCCAACCACTGAAATTCACATTAGTTATAGATATTGTTCCACATTAAATAAAGAAGCAAAAATAAATTGCATTTAAAATGTTAAAGCTAGTTTAAAATAAACTTTCTGGTTCTAAATAAGCAGAATTACTATAATTTTATATATGAATATCACAGAGATAAAAAAGACAAAATTTAATTTGAAACCAGCTTAAAGATGGGAAACTCATTTGAATGGTAAGATAGATATGGTTTTGAGATTTTATTCTGGACTTAATTTTTCTATTTTTTTCTCAAAATAGGTGCTTCCAACAAGATGACAGTTCAAGCAAATGCACCACAAACTATCTGAAACAAATATATGAGAGAGCACATGAAACAGAGATGAATGGCAATCCTGGAACTCCAGGTTGTAGAGGAAAGGATAGAAAAATGGGTGGAATATCAACTAAGAAGAGAAACAATAAAAACAGTAAGAAAAGAGAGAGGTGAGTGAATTGTCAACTTTTCTGAGTCTGGGGGATCACCTTGGACCTTTGCCAGCAGAATTCCTTTGAGACAATGGCATGACACAGTGAGTGATGGCAGCAAGGAAGATGGGGTGTTCCCACGTTTCCCATACCTTCTTGGCCACCAGAAATGTTACCAACTTGTCTTTTACCCACACGAAAACCAGCAACACTTCAACCCCAAGGGTGCCTGGTTCCTGTGAGGCTGAAGATCCGCCCTTGTGATTTGGAAGTTGGTTTCATCACCTTCGCATCTGTTGGCACCTCCACTCTTCCTTATTGTACTGACAGAATGCACAGTGACACCTCCCTGGCAACCATGATTTGCAAGAACACCTTCCATCACTAACCTCTCTGTGCCATCTGCCTTCTGGACCTAAAATAATTCTTTCTGTGAAAAAGTATGCTGACCTGCATGACCATCTAAGCATTCCTGTGCTCCCAGATCAGTAACCATGTCCATGCAGCCCAACTGCACCTGTACTTCCTGTAACAATTCCTACTGGAAGAGGGTGAGTGCCTACCCATTCCTGCACCCCATGATTATGGGTGAATTTATGCAAATACCAGCCCACCCTGTTCTCAGCTGTGCTAGATACATAGTTCATGCACCAAAACGTCTCACCAACATAAAATCATCAAATTAATATAAATGCAGCACAACTACACTATCTCAAAGATGACAATTTCAGGTCATGTGAATCAACCAGATAGAGTGGATCAAGCAAGAGACGACTATACAAAGAAAACAATTAATTATTTTACTCCTAAAGGAATGAAAGGCCTTAGAACGACCTGAAAAGGAATTCAAATGAATGATATTTATGTGCTATCAATGTTTTGAGAGAAAGACCTAGAAAACCACCAGGAAATCACAGGAAATAACATGCTTTGGAAGACTTCAGGAAAATGCGACAAAAACCAACTGAAAAAAAAGAAGGAAAAATTAAAGCTACATAAAAATTATCGAATAAATCCAAATGGTCAGTTTCAGAAATGGACAATGCATTGAAAGAGAAGTGCTCAATGTAAATTTCATTATCACTTCTGTAAAATTTCAGCTAATTCACACAAAAAGTTTTCTTTTGAATGAAAATATTGGCGGAAAAAACATTGTCCATATTATGCCTATCTCTTTTACTTTCACTTTAGTGGAGGCTCACTGATGTTTATTAAAAAACATGCTTCTCTTTTGTCAAGTGGCTAATGAATGGTGTCTCCATATTAGATGAGGTTAGGGGACATAGTGCTTCTTCTGTAACTGGTCACTGGATACAATACTAACTCACCGAAGTTCAACTTTTGATATAGAGCTGTCATATTCATGGATATGCACTGAATAGTGTGATCACAGAGAGAAGGACATAGATTTTGAAGGAATCGAAAGCTCAACATCAAGTGTTGCCAGCACTTTGGTAAGGCTCCCCCACAGAGATTCCTCCTGGTTATCCATGGCTTCTACTCCCTAAACTAGAGAGCACTTGCTAACTAGTTCTAGAATCATATTTAATCAGCATCTGGGGATGCAAACATGCCTCTTCTCTCTCAGACTCCCGCTATCATAATTAGCATGGGTATAGCCTATATAAAGTGTACACCACCACCACCAGTTTCCAGCAAGTGAATGTGAATACATACAACTCCGTATGTATCCCAGTAGAACTGCGCTCCAGAGTTCACATATTAACAATGGGTATATGGGGATGGGGGTGCTGGTTGGGGTGTCCAGTGTGGAGTAGATAGATTTCTGGGCTTTTCTGGGTCAACACATATTGTGGACCTCTTCTGGGTAGATTTGAGTCTGCAATCTTTCAATTAGTATCCAATCTCATTACATTTTTGCCCATCCGAGAAATTCAATAAAGTCTATCTTTCATCATCAGGAAAGGTCTAAGCCAAGATCTTCATAAACTATTACCCATCACAACTATACTTGGAAAGAAAGTCTTCTTAAAAATATGCATTAGAAAGGGAGTGGTTGCCTTGCTTGTCATTGTACCTATTGTTTGTATTTCAGATCAAAGAGAAACTAATTATTTGACCATCATGATGTTTGTTTTTGGGATGACCAAAACAATTTTGTGCACTGTAGTAAGTGAATAAAAATACAGTGACAAGTATTGTTCTCCCTGAAGGAGAATACCTTGTGAGGGTGAAAGCCTCTGCATCAACCACGTTTTTTCTTACCTATGAGGCAAGAGTAGAAAGACACTAGCAAATGAGCACTCTCCAATAATTTGTTTGCAATGGTTAGGTTTGATTTACTTTTACTATGTCAGTTGAAAGATGCAGATAAAACACAAATACAACTGCTACAAAAGGAAGCACTGAAAAAAAGTTAGTAGATGCCTCTGTGGATGACTGTTCTTGGGGTCTCAAAGGTATTCCTGAACCACAGGAACCAAGAATGAGGGCGGTTTTCCAATGCACTCCCAGGAGCAACAATTTAATGCACCTGAGTTTACTTAAAGGTGCCTTTACTAACACAGAATCAATCTGATTCTTGGCCACAGCTCTTTTTGAATTGAGAATGATTTTGAGCCCTGGGCCTATTCCTTCAGGTTATGCACTGGAAACTTTAAGAGCAACAACTGTTTCAAACCAAATTCCTCTAGGTAGATTTCCTGTCCAAGCTCCTTTTTTATGTGATGATTAGAATAAGCTGAAGCTTACTTTATTTCATGTTCTTTTCCTGGAGCTTCTTTCTTCAGAAAGCACTTTAAGATTAATATTTTTTAGTAAAATTTTACAGACAGACATTTCAATGAATAGATGGTGGAGAGGAAATTTCTATTACTTCATAGAATATGGAGAAAAAAGAAACTTTCTATGTACCCCAAAACAAAATTCTCCTATAACATTAATAAAAGTTTGCTTAGCTTATTTACAACAATAATAGTCATGCTGTTATACTGTTAGGTTTTGTCAAATGATTACCAACACATAAAGACTGTGTCTAGGGCTGAGCCTCGGTGGCGTAAATGGTTGAGTGCAGGACTGTGGCCTGCGGGCTTGGCAGTTCAAATTCAGCGGCAGCTCTCAGGAACAGCACTGAGTAGTGCCCACGACCACCAGAGGAAGTGATGCCCCCCCCCCCAAAAAAAAATAGTCTGTGCCTAAGAGAAGAAAACACTGCCGGGTCCTGAATATACTCACAATCATATTTGAACTCATTGTTGTAGTCACTCTATTAATCCATATCATTAAATGCTTTACATTTTTCACTATTGTACATTACCAACCATGATGTCCATGTCCATCTAATGCTCCCTCCTGCCAGCTGTTCTCAACCTGTGGGTCGTGACCCCTTTGGGGATCAAGCAATCCTTTCACAGGGTTGACCTAAGACCATTGGAAACACATAACAATTTCACAATATATAATTACATATTGTTTTGTGATTAATCGCTATGGCTTCATTATGTTTATGTTCAATCTGTAACAATGAAAACATATCCTACATATCAGACATTTATATTATGATTCATAACAGTAGCAAAATTATAGTTATGAAGTAGCATTGAAAATATTTTTATGGTTGGGGGTCACCACAACCTGAGTGACTGTATCAAGGAGCCGTGGCATAAGGAAGTTTGAAAGCCACTGTGCTAGCATGTCCCAAGTACATAAGACAAAGTACAGCCACTCACACCTCTAAAGAACATGACAGCTCTGCTATGTTCAAAGCAGCTTTGTGTATTCTTCTGCCAGTCTGCTCAATAGTCCTTACCCAAACTCTCATTCAAGATCATCAGTTGCTATGTTTTCCTTATGTATTGTATAGGTTTCCAACATAAACGGGGCAGTTGAAAACGCCATTGCTTGAATCAGGAGATCATTAATATTAAAAGTGACATCTTTGTTTTTGAACCCTTTAAAGAGGGATGTTTCAAAAGTTCTGCCTAGTGCGAATGTGATTTCATTCTCTGCTGCTGTTTGCATGGGCTTTAATCATGTATATAATACCCCATATTTGACTACTTCAATATTTTCTCCATCTATTACGTAGTTAGTTATCAATTTAGTTGTGATGATTTTGCTTTCTTTATATTGAGATTCAATCCACACTGCAGGCTATTATCTTTTGTCTCCATCACTAAATGCTTTAAAACCTCATTTTCGGCAGGCAAGGCCCTGTTATCTGCATATTACATGTTGTTAATATGTTTTCTTCCAAATTGGATGCCATATTCTTCTTCATACATTCTAGTTTCTTGAATAATTTGCTAAATATATACTATGAATAACTAGAGAGAAAAGAAATACACCATTACTGATTTTAAACAATACAATTTCTCCTTTGTGATCATCAGTATTTGTCAACAAGACAATATACCTGGAAGTAAGAGTGGAGCTAAATTTATGAATCAGATCGTGGGATAATGACATCTCTTTGGGGGGTGGGGGGTGGTTCTGTACAGTAGAGTGACACTGAGTAGAACAGAACTCTCTCTTGTCCTTTCAACTTCTGCTGGATCTGGATTCTACGTCTGCTTCATCTGTCTCCTATTACATCACCTGTTGATATCAGGAAACATCAGCAGACTGCCACCTTGACGCCGTTTGGCTGATCTTGGATTCATTTACCTCTGCTTCCATCGGCCTGAGGATGCCCTGCTTCCTCCTTCTGCTTCCTGTTTGTCACATTCATCAATTACATGTGTCAGGAGAAGCCTCCAGCTTATATCTGATCCATAGACAGGAACCAGACTGGCCTTAACTACTTCTACAACTCTGCAAGTTATTTCTTGATACACATTTCTTTCTATTTATAGTACATTCACATATGTTTCACTGGTTTTGCTTCTCTAGAAAACTCAAGCCAGTTCCCATGTTCTTTCAGAAAGATTGCGTGTAGGTCTGTTTACACTGTCAGGGATCCTCAAACTAGAGTGTGTGGGCCAGATGCGGCCCACACCCGCCAGATGTTTTTGCCACCGCTGCTTGTCCTGCTTAGCAGCCTGCAGTGAATTTGTTCATAGTTGTTTTTTTTCTGCAACTATAGTCCGGCCCACCAATACTCTGAGAGACAGTGAACTGGCCCCCTATTTAAAAAGTTTGGGGACCCCTGAAACTTTACAGGTTCTGCATCGGCACACTGAAATGATCTGGAATTGTTGTTCTTCAATGCACTATTCATAATTTACTGATTCACAAAGCCAGATGCATTTATGTAATTAATAAAATACAGGTAAAATTTGTATGATATTCTTTGATTTCATTCAAGAAACAGGGTGGTTCAAAAAGTTCATGGAGAAATTCCATTGTCTTTTAATCTCATTTTTTCACAAAAAGTGTAAAGCCATTTACATATTTAACGGTCATAAATATATTTCACCCTGCACATCCTCTTCTGAGGCTGGCTAGATTTCTGGCATTTCCCTGTTGGAGCATTGCAGCAACTGTTTTTGAATTATTGACAATAGTCTCTTTAGAGTTCCAGGTTTGAAGGAATTACATCAAGCAGGCATTGCTAAAAATAATGGCATTTTTAAAACTTACATGAGAATGCTTTTACACAGGAGTTGGCTTCACATTATCAAGGTACTGCACAATTGGCTCCAGAGGAAATTGACTGAAGACCGTAGAGGAATTCATGTATGATCTCTCTCTCTCTCTCTCTCTCTCTCTCTCTCTCTCTCTCTCTTTCTTTCATACACACACCACAGAGTCACTGTCAAGTTGTTCTATGTTATACTATACTAATAAAATTTACTAATTCTGTAAACTAATTAATATGAACTGTCTCAATGGCTCCCAAGAGGATACAACCATTACTAGGGAATATTTTTCATTCATTCATCACTGTTTCCCTACTAACCAACAGCGTGACAGACACATAAAATGTGCTTTGTGAATAGCTGTTGAATAACCAGCTAAAACACAGGAACACAATTGAAAAAAATTTTTTTCCTCTAACAGCACTTTCTGGTTTTCACCTTTCCAATTATTTTCCTCCTTATAGCATTCTCACATTCCTTCTCCTTTTCATCTTTGCTGCTCTTAATGCTAATAGTATTCATTTCTCTGTGCAAATTCCTTTTGTTTGCATCACCTGGGTAACTGTAGAAGACAGATACCACCATGGAATCATAATTTATAACCCTGCCATGTAGATATAGAGTATGGAATAAATTAGAATTATTAAGTTACTCAGCCAAATATGAAATGTTTGGATGGCTCCACCTTGAAACTTTATGATCCATTTTTACTTTGCCTGTGTAGTCATAACTGCTATGTAAAATAACCCTACTGATGGTTTGGCTTTCTCAATATTTAACCTTGAGAATCCTCAGAAAGAGGGAATAATTATAAGCTAGGCAAAGAATCCAATTAGGTATTGTAAAAGCATACCTTTTACTACTTTTTTATTTTTTTATTTTTTGGAGGACATCCTTTTACTATTTTTTAAGGAGAAAAGAAAGAGTTAAAATATGTGTTAAAGAATATTTAATTAAGTTATATACAATGTTAAAACTAAATGTGTAGCTGCAAAAGCTGATGGAAAGCAAGCAAGAAGAGGAAGAAGGAGGAGGGTCACAGGCTGGTGGATGCACAGCGGAATGAATCCCAGGTTGGCTGCCCGCTGACAACTCCTAGGATTGGCAGATGACCCAACAGGAGAATCATAAAGCAGATGCAGTATTCAGATCCAGGAAAAGGTGAATTTGCAAGTGAGAGAGAGAGCCCTGTAACACACAAGTTCTCTCTCTCTTACAAAAGACCATGCACCCTAGCAGATGTCATCAGGCTGCAGCTTGATTGATAGGTTTGACTCCACCCCATCTTCCTTCAGGTATAGCAAATTGACATAAAACATAATATCAGATTATACGAGGTAAGCTTTTATTTATCATATATTCACTTATCATACACATTAGAGGAAATGTGATTAACGCCTGATCTGGATGCCACAGTGAGTGAAGCAGAAAAAAGTGGAAATATAGAAACAGAAAGGAAAACAGAGTTGAGCTAAGAAAGAGAAAGTGGTTGAGTCAAGCAGTTGGAGTAAAGGAAGCAGGGGGAAAAGAAAATGGGAAGAAAATATTTTCAAGATACTCATATATGGCAGTTTGGTGACATTACTTTTCAGAGCTATTCTGAATATAAGTAAACTCCAATATTTTTTGTTTTGTTTTGTTTTGTTGGGGGGGGGGCATCATTGGTGGGAGTGGGAAACCCACCCTTGCTCCTGGAAAGCTGCTGCTGGATTTGAATGGCCAACTCTTTGGGCTGCAGTCCCGCACTCCACCACTATGCCAACGGGGCTCAGCCCCGTAAACTCCAATATTTTGCAATCTGACTTAAATGCTTAATACTTGAGATTTAAAATAATACATATGTGATTTTAAATTAACTAGATTTAAAGACTTGCTGTTTAAATTACCTGAGACAACTGAGGTTATATCTTAAAACATTCGAATAGTATTTTCTGCTCTTTTAGTTCTCTGATTATTCTTATAATTAAAAAGAGAAAAATAAGAAGGCAAAGACTAAAAGTGCTGTTATTAACCATTGCTCTATTTTAAACTGACCTATGGTAAAAGAACCCTGACTTTCCAATCTCAGAATATTTTCGTAGAAGATTTAAAAAGAACTTATAAAACTACTCACCTAAAATGAGAGCCTTTCCCCCCTTTATTTCAGAGTATTGTGCATGTGCAGCTTGATAAAATATGAATGATAAAAAGTTTCCCATTTTAATCCTTTTTATGTGCACAAGCCAGTGACATTAAGTACATCCAGTAGATTGTGCAATTGCTAATCCTATCCATTTTCAAATATTTTATCCACTTAAACAGAAACATAGCACCTCTTGCATAAAAATGTTCCATTTTAACTGCATCTCACCTCCCATATCTCGGCGACCCACGCTAGTTGGCTACTATATGCAGCCCTGAATTTGGTACGGCCCAAGCTGTACTACCTGGGCCTTCTCCCAGGATTTTTTGTATACTGTAGATTTTTCCTGGTACCACTTTTGCATTTAAAAAAATATATTATTAAGCTTACCTCAGCGGACTCATATTGTACATGACCTTTTGCTCTTGGCTACCTTCGCTTAGCATAGTTTCCTCCAGTTCTTCCCATGCTGAGATGTGCTTCATGTGTTCATCACTACTTTTCAGTAATGCATAGTACTCCCTAGTGTGTATGTTCCATAGCTTCTTAATCCACTCATCAGTTGATGGAAATTTGGACTGTTTCTAACTTCTTGCGATTGTAAACTGTGCAGCGATGAACCCTGGGTCACAGATGCCTTGTCGTGGATCTTCACTTGCCTCTTCTATGGGAGGTGAGATGCTGTTAAGTAGACAGGGCATAGGGTACTAACACACCCAAGAGGAGTGTATTTTTTATATCTCCACAGGAAAACAGAAATCACACTTAAATAAGGTGTTCTCAGAAGTGAATGTAGCATGAAGTAATGGAGCCGAGAAGCAGTGGAGAGGCTGAGAGTACAACCCAAATTTCAACTATCAGTGCACCTGCCTCACCCCTGGGCTTTTCCTTGTAGGTCAGCACCGAAGCTGCAGCTTGGGGAGAGAGAGGTACACCTGACCAGAGAACACAAGAATAAATGAAGGAGGTGGAAGATAAAATGAAGTACATCCTTGCCCACTGAGCCTTCAGGACAATAGTGCCACTCAGAGCAGCTGATACAATGAGAGGACCATATGGGCCGGCCTCAATATGAAATAGAGCTACCCACACTGACCCAATACACTTTGGGGTTAAAAATGGAGAAACAGGGTCAGGCTTATGCCCTGTCTGACCCAACTACACCAAAATACTTAGGGTGTGAGACAGAACGTGGAGCTCCAGATCGAGCACCAAAGATATACTTTGTGACATCCCATCCCACTCAACCAGGAGACACTCCTGGAGGTCAAAGAACAGACCTTAAACTATTTGTAGGATTTCATATTGTTGTTATTATTATTATTGTATTCTTGCATGTACGTCTACATGCTGGATATTGGGGGTTTTTTTGTTGATGTTTACATTGTTTTCTTTTCTTTGCTTGCTTCATTATATGATGCCCTTTTTTCAATAAAAAAGTTACATTTTTCCTTCTCCCAAACCCCAGGTAATCATTGAAAAGTAATTGTTGCTCCATATCTGTCTTTATAAATGTGATTTTTATGAAGTATATTATTTTTGTTTGATTTATTTCATAGGAATAATTGGTTTTATATAAACCTACTTATTTTATGAGTCTTAACAAGTTAAATATTAATCAAAGTGCTGCTAGCCAAACTAGTATAGGATAATAAGGCAGTATTATTACTGATAATTTCCTAAGAGACACTATCTATTTTGCAAAAGTTAAGAAAAAATTGCTTCTTAAATTCTTTGTTACAATTCTATTTTACATTATTATAAGCTCATAACATTGATATTAACCACACAGTTCAATAGAGTTTCCATCTGTTAGCATAACAAGTTTTGCTATGTTGGAGAAAAATGCAAAATTTTTGATCATTCTGATATCTAAATTAATCCATAGTCTAAATAGCAAAGCATCAATTATTCTTAATATTTGCTGATACTTGATTTTACTTTACTTTTAAGGCACAAGATTGCATACTTGAAATTAACTTGATGTTAAATTCATCCTTCTAAATATTTCCATATTACAATTATTTGTCTATAATGTCAAATAATTCACATCTGAATACTTCTTATATCTGCTTAATATTTTGTCTGTATACTTCTTATATCTACTTATATATGCATACATGACCATGTAAGGGTGTAGACACTTGATGGCATTTGGGGGTTAACCTTGAGCTACTCAGTGCAAAGTCAATGACACAAACCCACCGGTTGCTGCACTGGAGGATGAGGACACTATTTGCTCCTCTGTGGGCTTACAGCCTTTGAAGTCCTACAGAGTCACTATGGCGCAAAATAGAATCCATTGCTGTCATTACTTAAAATATTTCCAATATATTTTCAATGGAATTTTTAACATAATTATATAATTCTGCTGTAAGAAAGGATGACTTCACAGAGCAGAAAGGTTTTT
>PVJH01016610.1:0-50087 GCA_004026705.1 Nesogale talazaci
GGGTGGGGGGGTGGGGGGGCCTGTGAGTTGAAGTTGGATCACAGGCAGTGTGAGGTATAAAGGTAGGTTAAGGGTTTCTGGGGTGGGGTGGGGTGGGGTTGTGATGCACATGTTCCAAAACTGGCTTGCAATGGCAGTTGCATAACTCTAGGAATTTATAAAAGCTATCCACCTTAAACTAAGAATGGATTAATTTTGTGGTTTGTAAAGGATACCTCAAAAATGTTGGTTTTATTTTGAAGACCAAAAAAGTCAAGGGGTAGCTTTGTCCCGATGTCTCATTCACTTTGTACTTTGTGTCTCAGAACACTGAACGTGTGATAAAAACCATAAACCTACTTTTTAAAATAAAACTTTTCTAATAAGTGTAGCATGAAATTTCTGAAGCTCACATCTGGAGGATGCTCACTCCTGCCTTGAGCTGGTGTCCACATAGCCTTAAAATCCTCTTCTTAACCCTGGAAGCAAGCCTCCTACCTGACAGAATCAGGGAGTTCCTGCCTCTGAGGCTCCTCTTCAGCTGTTAGAAGAGTCCTCATGGAGCTGCTCAGTGCTAGGTCAGCGGTTCAAGCCCACCAGCAGAAGAGAGACAAAGCTTTCTACTCTGGAAAAGATTCTGAAATTCAAAGGGTCAGTTCTACAGTCAACTTGAGAGCAGTTGGTCTGGGCTTCAGTTGTCAACTCCGAGTCTCCCCAATGAGTATAACGTGCCGAGTGGACGAGCCTCACGGTGTCAAAAGAACCTTCCTTCTGAGCTCCGTAAGAAGGGGTCTCACACAAGAGTCCAGCAGACTTGGGTTTCCACCTGGACTGAGATTTTTAGTGGAATCAAAATGCTGACAAGCCCCTGTGCAGACTCCACAGTGCAACACTTTCATGAAAACACACTGCCACCAGGCCTACCCTCTGAACCACGCCAGGTGTGGGGTGCTCTCAGCCGCCTGCCGACCATGTCTGAGGCATGTCTTGGGCCACCTGCCTTAAGATGTCCATGCCGACCTTCTGCTTACCCACGGGTACTGCTAGCCTGACAGTCTCTGATATTTTCACCAACACCTAGAGAACTCAAAATGGATCTTCGGGGTCCAAAACAGAAAGAAGACAAATCTCAAGTTTCTGAGCACTAGAAACCTAACACACACACATGCATATAAAGGGTTCTGTGAATAATATTATAAATCTCAAACACATCTTTAATTCCTAAAAAGTCAAACCACTTGCCCTTACGTGCTTAATACCACATTAATGACGAGAGGAGGTACTCAACAATTAAGAACTTACTCTGAGAATTAACGATGTCTGGATTAATGTATCTTGACAAGTTCAACAGCTTCTTGAATGCAGTTTGAGAAACGTTTATTTTCTTTCCTATCATGTATTTTCCAAGTCTTCTGTCATTACAATTCTGACTTATTTCTGGAAATAAACTTTGATAACAATGTTGGAGATCATAAATTAACTGCGAAGAATGACATTGACAGTGAAGCACACACAGGCACACACATACCCTGTTGTTTCAATGCCAACTAGAATTAGGGTGTGGTCTACTCCTCTTTCATGTCTGTTGACCTCTCTCACCCTCCTGTGAAACAGAGAGGCCAAGTTGATGTTTTCAGGACAAGGGAGTGGAGTGGTGGATGCTTATCCACCAGAAGAGAGGACCCTGAGAAACTCGTCTTTAATTCAAGATTTGAGGAGTTGCCTCTCCAGGTTGAATATTAAATTCTAGAATGGACAGCTGCTTGTATAGCTCATCTGAGTCAAGTCACTGTGGACCCCTTCTAAAACCTCCAAAGAGTCCTATCTTTATATGATTTCATTTTCTACACATTACCCCTTGGTGAAACAGGACAACAGCACACCTAAAAGAGAAACAGGAGCATCAGATTTGTACCTGTTGATTTGTACCTGTTATTTCCTCTAGTCAGATCACTGGAGACCTAGACAGATGGGATTGTCCCCAGGGCTGCCCCTGGAGATGGAGAAAGGGACGCTTGGGGCTCTGAGCTCTGTCAATCTGAACATCTCTGTATACCTGTCCAATTGTAAAGCCATTCAAACTTCCAGTCAGAGAAACTGTTCAAATTAGAACATTTTCAGGCATGAAGAAGTTGCAACAAAACCCAGCCTTGCTGTCTTACTCTTGGGGCTGACGTGATCACAAGTCAGTGCCTGGAAGCAAAAAGCTCTCTGTTTCTGGAAGGAAAGCCTCCAGGGAACCGGAAGACTCTGCAGATCTTGGGCTGGCCTCTGCTCCCAGGTTACACGAAGAGTGAACCAAGGGCTGGAGCTGCCAGTGCTTTTGAACTGCCAGTCCAGCGGCCCGCTGCGCAGTGTGTAACCCCACACCACCCCGCGGCCCTGCACCTCCTGCACCCAGGACTTTAGCAGTGTCTGGAGGCATGCTGGGTTTCCCCTCTTGGGGAAAGAAGAGGTTGTTACTGCATCTAGACCGGGGAAATGCCCAGACAGAACCACTCCATAGCAGAGAAAGTTCTAGGGCCCAGAGCCCAAATCCATTTGTTGGTGACTGAGAGATCTAGTATTGGAGAGTGTCTCTGTCCACAACGCCTGGGGACAAAGAAAAGGCTCATCTTGGTGACCTGTGTACCCTCCCGTACAGACCAGGCACTGGAGAGCCCCAGGGGACCCCGAGCAGAGCAAAGCGCGAGGTGGAGCCCTTCCCGACTCCAACAGCTGTCTCAGCTCTGGGAAGAGACGACTGACAAAAACAGAGGGCCGGAGAGTTACAAGGATGTTTAGTTTGTGATAAAAATCATTTTGCAGATTAAAGTGCTTCCTTCTGCCCATAAAATGGTATGTTCTTTAAATAACTCAAAAAATAGGAGGCATTTAACTGCATTGCTAGCAAGAGGCACAACTGTTCCTTGGAGCCAGCGCCAATTAAATCCTTCCTTGTAATCAGCCTGCGCGCTGTAGGCAGTGCTGCTCATCCGACTTTCTTTCTCCAGGCAACTTGGGATTCCTCCTGGCTCTGAAGGCCCCTGCTCTCGCCTGCCTGTATGAAGGGATTCAGGGGATGGGGTCGAGGGGGTCCCGGCAACATGCTTTCTCTGCAAATAGCTTGAGTCCCTTCTCTGTCACTTTTTCACTAAGAAGCGCATTGGCCCACACACCTAAACTGAAGCTCTCTCATGGGTCAGCCCACATGGGGAGAGGAAGACTCTCCCAGAACCCTCAGCAACGTCCCGGTGTGTGGACAGAGCTGTGATTGGATCCTTGCTTTTCCCTGACCCAGTGCCGTGACTGGGAGTGCTAGAAGCTGGTTGGCTGAGGGCTGAGTGCTGTGCAGTATAAGCTTCAGCCCGGGGGCTGACAGTGGGGCAGACGTCTTCCTTAGAGAGGAACTGAGACACGGCCGTCAGAGGAGAATGGTGCCCAAGGGGACACGGGAACACGCTAGCCTCTGCTCCAACACGCGGAGGTGAGACCTCACTGGGGTCTTGGCCGTAAACCTGCCGTTACCTCACCGTGGACGTGAGGCAGGCACTTGCAGGGCCAACCAAGAGGTTTGGGGCTTTGTGTTCCCCCAGGGACACTTGAGAAGCATGACCTGGTGGTCGACTTCTGAAAACTCCCAGTTACTGAGACCTGCCTGCAGACAGAGCCTGCTTCCCTTCCGTCCTGTGTGTGTGTGTGTGTGTGTGTAGGGGGGGGGGAGGGGGGAGAGGAGGGTGTTGGCCGGACACCAAGGGCTTCATGTGCCCTGTTTTCCCCAGCATGGACACAGTAGTTATCCTACCGGGATGGTTGTGGAAGACCATGCAAGTATCTGGGAGTGTTGGCGGGGTGGTGTCCCGTGAGAGTGGGCTCAATTCAGTTCTAGTCTAGAGGGCAGCGCTACACAAACCCTTCCCGCCCCCTCCCCCCACCCCACCCACCCCCAGCAGCCTTCGGAAACCAGTGGCTAAATTTATCCTCCTCATTGTCGTGGGTCACTCTGGAAAACCTTCTGAGGTCAATGATTGAGGTAATTGGCTTGCCTTGTATCTTGGAAAGGTCTCTCTGCTAAATGACATAATTGGTTTTAATTACATAATGACAGCACTTAACGTATATGTGAGGGGGTGTATAGGTTGCTATTATATTTAGAAGTGAGGTTCCCCCCTCCCCAAAATACAAGCACTGCCAGCCAAAGGTTATTTGGATTCCGCTCTCTCCGTGTGCAGTGGGGAGTCGGAGCGGCGGCCTTGATCCGGTTTGGGGGTGATGGCCCCGTGTGAGCCGTGCTGGGCTGCTCAGGCGGGCATGCTGGGGAGCTGTGTAAAGGGACAGAGATGGCTTCCGTGCCGAGCGCGCTGTGCTGCGCTGTTACCAAGCAGTGGGACTCAGCTGTCAGCAACTGGGTCTGCTGAGCAGTGTGATTGCACGATTGCCCCGGTGTGCGCGCGCGCACGGGGGAGATGTTTATTGGGGGAGAAAACCCCTAGTTTCTCACTGAGCAGAGCAAAGACGGACGCGCATCTGTGCTGGAGAAGGTGGAGAAGCCGCCCCTCCTTTGTCCGAGGAGCTGCCGCCCGCCCTTCCTCTCAGCATTGGGCTGGGCCCCTCCGAATTCAATCGGGACTTTGTGGGACTGGTTCCCTCATTGACATCAAAATGTATCGTAGAGTTCCTCTGGGCTGTGTGTGTTTGGTTAAAGGACCACGTGCTCACTGCCCAGTCCCCACGACGGGCTCCTTCAAGATGCAAGGCCAGTAAGAAGCCTGGGCACTCCTCACCCCCAGGACTTTCTCAGGTTTTTGTGTCTCACCCCTCCCCCCACTGCCTGATGAGACCAGTTACCTTACCTGAGTACTTAAGGTAAAGTGACCAGATGTCCCGCTTTTTAAAATTTAACAACGCTCACGGCATTTCAAAATTAAAATAAATATATTAATTTTTATGTTCTATGAAAATTTTTGTTGCTCCATATAGACCAAATTTTTAATCAATAACCTTCCCCCCCCCCTCCACCCCTCCATTCCATCCCCCTGTCAATGGTGTCCTGCTTAAAATCTGGTCACCTTATCATAAGGAAGGGGAGAAGGGACTAGTCTGGGTAGCCTTTGTAGATGCAACGCCAAGGGCCAGAGGGGCAAAGTGCATGGAATAGGAGGACAGACCCCAGCTGCCCACACATTGCGGGGAAGGTGGGGGTGGGGTAATGAAAGGCTACAGGCCTGATTCGCAGCCTGGGGCTGGGAGCTGAGGAGAGGACTTTCCGGAGTTCTGTGGGTTGCCCAGGCATGGGACTCGGTGTTCTCCCTCCGCCTTTCACCTGGGTAAAGAAGCATCCTTTTCTAAGGCCCCTCCTTTCTGAAATGCAGTGGACACACTTGGGGCAGGGAACTGACAGGGCACCTTGGAATAAGGACTGCACGCTCCGTGAAGCCATGCTCAGTGGTTGGCCTTTTTCTTGGGGTGGAGGGGGGGGGCCGGTGCTGCATGACTGGGAACAAGAGCTTCAGCTCAAAATATTGCAGGTGCTTCCACCCCATCCAGTCTGGTCTGGCTAACTCCCACGGGTCCTTGGAGTTCAGTACAAGCGTCCCTTCTTCCAGGAAGCCTTCCCTGACTCCCCCACCTCACCCTCCCTCCAGCCTGTGTTGACTGCCTTTGCTGTGTGCTCCACGGTGTCTGCTGGTGCTCCTTCCCCTTGTGCCTGCAATGCCTTGTCTCGGGATCTCTCAAGCAGCCCATGAGCTCTGCCAAGGCCAGGGCCGGTGATGCCTGCGGCGTCCCTGCTTCCGCATGCCTGTGCTCGGAAAGTCTGAGTGAGGAGAGGAATGGTTGCCGTGTGTCGTGTGCTGTGTTGGCGAGCACAGAGGCATGTGCTGCCCGGTTCTCCCACACACACTGCTTTTCACATTGCTGTCTTGTTGCTTGTGATTTTCATTCCCCCAGATGACCCATCTCTGTCGGAGGCACGGAGGCACAGCCAGCTCTCACCCTGTACATTGATCACCGGTCCAACCTTTGCCTAGAGTGGGAGCCCCGGTCCTTGGAGAGAGCCACCTTTGCCGGTCTGTACAGAAGAGGAGGAGGAGAGGAGGGAGATGAGACAGCGGGAGCATCCGCTGGTGCCCCCGAGCAGGTTCCGTGCGCACTGGCACCCTGTTGGAGGTGGGTAACCGCAGGTGCCGTGGGGTAGGGGTGGGAGGGCAGAGAGTGCAGACTGGCCTCAGAGGAGGGGTTTGGCATGGACGTTGGGACGTCGTCTTTCACTGAAGTGCAAGGCTGGATATTTCTGACTGAGGGGTGGGTGCTGTAATGGTTCTGCTGCCATGACATTCATTTTCCACTTCTCTAGGCATAGGATCCCCAAGCCTTGCTTGTTTGCGTGTGGGTGTCTTGGTCTGGGATGGTTGGGTAAGTTTTCATCCCTCCACCCGCTCCGCAGCCTCGAAGACCCCACAGTTCAGAATGCGGACGGAGGAGAGGATGTGGCTCTGATGGCAGCTGTTGTCACTTATCACTGTACAGAAATCCCATTAGCCAGCTTCTTCCCTAAGCAGAGCCGGAGCCGATGGCCTTGCACGTGCGGGGAGGAAGGCTTCCTCTTGATCTTCCAAGTCTCCTGCCCTCGCTGGGTGTCACCTGCCCATTGTGGGCCAAGCTGTGTGGGAAGGTTCTGTTGGGAGGGACCTTTTGCAAGCAGAACTGCAGTCTCACAGGTGGTGTGGCCGAGTGAGCCTACAGAGACCCAGGACTGAGAGCTTTGTACGTCTGTCTCGCACTGCTGTCCACACTCAGCTCCCTGCCAGGGTCTGGAGCGTGTTCTTCTGCCACGTGTGAGGGTCTCCAGCCTCCCTTCTGAGCTCTGGACTCAACAGCCCTGAGTTTCATTCTGTGTTGGCATCATCACCACCTACATTGGACACTCTGGGAGTTTCCTCAGAAGAGAGTTGAAATCAACTTCTATTATGTGTTCACCCAGACCTGCTCTTTGAAATAAGGAGAGGTAGGCTTTCTCCCTGAGTTCTAAGGGAGGAAAAAAATTGTTTTGAAAAACATGAACTAAATTGTAAACAACTCTTCAAAGGGAACATTTCAGTTTTGAAATGTCTATACATTATCTGACATATTATCTGGGTGGGGGCAGGCCATAGGTACCTGCACAAGGAAATCACATTCTTTTGTGAAACAAAACTAAACTCAAGCCAAAGCCTACTACCACCACCACCAAAAAAAACAAAAAAACAAAAAACAACCCTCAAGTGCTGTTTCCTTGTAGCCAACCTCGGCAGATGCTGTGCTCGCCCTTGCCTTGTCGCACTAAACCACTGTGGTCTCCAGGGGTGTAAGAGATGCCGCCCCTGTCCTGTCCCTTCGTCCATGGAGGCCCCCAACAAAGGGCAGGAGGGCCGGCTCTCGATGACGGGTGCCTAGAGCTGGGTAGAGATGCAGATTCCCACTGAATTTGAGGCAGCTGGGGATGGACTTCCCCACATGGTGTTGGAGCCGGCTTGCAGGTCACCAAGCACCTGGTCAGTAGGGTCTGTGGGATGCCAGTGTAGGGTGAGCTGCCTGGGAGCGTGTGATTAAATCAGGGTAGTGATGCATAGTCCCACCTAGTCCTCTTCCTTCCAGGACCATTGCTGCAGACAGCCCCCCGCCCCCCAGTCAGCACCCTGCCTACCTGCACTCAGTCTGGATGCTGCGCTGTAGTCTAAAAGCCCTTTGTCTGCTGCCTACCTGACTGTGGCATTCCCTATTGCCCCGGTGCCCTGATGCCCAGCCTTCTCACTGCCCCTCAGACACTCTCGGAAGTGAGTGAACAATCAAGCTCCAGTAATGGTCTTGGGCACTGACATTATGCATGCCACACGATAAGCTGTCTCAGCTAATGCCCCTGTGGACAATGTAGCATAACTCTGAATATTGGTAGTTGCTTGTGTTGCTGTGGTGGGACATTGGTGTGAAAATCCCAGCGACCTGAAGGGAGCCGATGCCTCATTAAGAGCGGGGTTGGGATCACTCTCGCTGTGGTGTGCTTCACTGATATCCTGCTGAGAGCCCCCCAGCCCCCCCCCACCAGGGCTGGGCCCAGTGGGGCTGAGCCCTCAGTGTGAGTTGGTATGTGTGGTACCAGTAGACTGGGAAGACCAGGGTATGCACCCACGGCTTTCACTGCCCTTGCAGGCAAGACAGCCACCATGTTCACTGGACTGTCCTTTTTAAAAACATGGAGGAATGCTAAACCGACTCCTTTGGAAATAAGACATGCCATGTGGTTTGGGAATAAGGCAGCTGCTTGCGTTTCTTATCATGCGGTCAGAGTGTGAGGACTGTGTGTGTGTTCTCTTCTCAATGAAATTGGTGGTGGGGGGGGGTTGGGGAGGGGCACAACCTGACCAGTGGACGAGGTGGGACTCAAGGCACAGAGGGCCCTTAAAGACCAAGAGCGCCAGGGCCCCAGGACACAGGCAGTAGCTTTTGCTTCCTTTGTGATCCACCGGTCAAGCTCCTATTGAATCATAATTATGCTATTTCGGGGTTGGGCATGATTTGTTTAGTAGGAAACCCAACAACAGAGTTGCTGAAGGTGGTCTTGGGGGTGCCATCCTGGACAAGGGCCTCAAGGTTTGTCATGGGGTGCCATCGATGGGGGTGGGGGCAAGGGCAGCCTTGGGGGTCAGTTAACCTTGCCCTGATCTCCCAGGGAAGAGGAGGAAGCCCCTGACCACCCCAAACTCCCTTCGGGGGAGGCTGCTTAGTGCTGAGCTGATCCAGACTCCGAGTAGGCCTCCAGGGTGGCCAGTAGAGCTGCCCCCCAGGATGTGATATGTACAGAAGCAGACGGTCACACCTTTCGCCCACAGAGCGGCTGGCGAGTTCAAACCTAAGACTTTGCAGATAGCAGCCTGCACATCCCCCGCGTGCCAGGAGGACTCCTCCCTTGCTGAAGGAGCACTTCCTCTTTGACGGCAGGGACGGCAGTGGGTTGAAGTGGCTCGAACGTTCCTGGGAACAAGAGCCGAGGCTAACCAGAGTGCCGCCCGCACAGACGTGACTTCAAACTCTCAGAGAACAGGCACCAGGCCTCCCTCCAAGCTGACTGGGGTGGTTTCTCTATGGGCAGGAGGAAATTGTCTGGAGGAGGGTGTGGGAGAGTCAGTGTCCTCGGGGACCAGCACCCCTTCCCACACTCACTGCCTCTCTGCCCATAGCAGGAAGGTTCCTCGAGGCCCTGCAGAGTGGAGCCTGGGGGCAGGATGTGTGTCTGACCGAGAAGGAGGCTCCCACTGCCCACTTGCAGCACATCTGGGAGTTCCATTGCAAAGCCTTCCACTTCCAGAAAGAGTCTCAGATCCCCAGGGGCAGTCCCACCCTGTCCTGTGAGTGGGGCTCTGGCAGTAGAAGGGTGATAAGGTGGGCTGCTAGCCCCAGGGTCAGTAGTTCAAACCACTGCTGCTCTGAGGAGAAAAGAGGAAGCTTTCTGATCCCATCAGAACTCATGTCTTGGAAACTCTGCGCAGCTGTCCTCTGCCCTGCAAGGATGCAGGGAGTCCCCAGCTCGAAGGGCAGAAGCCTGTTTTTCTGTTTTGCTTTGTTTGGGGTGGGGCATGGGAGGGACACCATCAGAGCACCATCAGGCTGCCAAACCTACCCGTCCCTCCCAACAGAGAGAGCTGAGGCGAGGCTGTGTGTTCCCTGCAGGGACTGCATCGGGCAGCCTGCGGTAGAGCTGCCTCCACCGCAGTGGGTTTGGCATTTGGGCGGTTGGATGGTGAGGGCAGTGATGCACTGGGCTGCTATCAATAGGTGGACACTTTGTGTGTGCCAGCAGGAAGTGGCCTGCTTCTCTTTGTTGGGGCAGTCGCTCTCCATCCGTCCCCCTCTGCAGGCTTCTCCTCTCCCTGAACCCATCCTCCCCTAATGTGGGTCCAAAGAGGAGTTTACAGAGCAGAAGGGGTCCAAGATCCTAACAAATACCGCATGAAAACCCCAAACCACGTCTCACCTAGAACCCCAGGTGTCTCAGCTGGCCGGGCTGGGCGGAGGCCGATGGCAGGGACACGACTGCTCGGTGCTGTCCTTAGGAGTTGGCTGGCTTTCTTAGGAGATGATGGTGGTTGCTTTGCTCTCTGTGTAGACAAGTCCATCTTTTTGCCCGACAATAGCTAGCACCCTCCTCTATCTTCTCCTGGTGTTCATGAAGCCTTCCTAACCTGTGACATGTTTCCATCTGCGTAAATGTATGGCCTCTTTCTGTAGTTTCTACTCTCTCTTCAGGAGCATGTGCTGTATGCAGGCTTTTCCAGCACCACTGACTGCCTCCTCTGTGCGCGCTCCTTCCCCTCTGTGCATTTCCATGTTCTCCTCCTCCCTGTGGCCACGCCTTATTTCCTGGGTAGTACGTACTGTCTGCAGTGTGGTTCCCCTCGAAGATGCTTATCGCAAGTCTATTGCTGTGTGCGACGTGGCAGCAGCAGGAGTCTTCCGGTTCCTGTGAGGCGGAAGTCAGGCCAGTCTCCCATCTCCAACTCTCATCCCTGATAGTGACCCGGCCATCCCTCTCCACTGCTCTTCTGGGCGTGATGAACCATTGCACGGGATGCACAGACCCTACTCGGATTCGGGAGTTTATCCTGGAAGGAAAAGGTGGCAATTCTGTGTCAGGGGCCCTTGAGTGGAGCAGGAGCCACTCAGGAGATGGGATGCTGCCTGTCTGCCATGGGGGGAGTTCCAAACCAGACAGCCCTGGGGTCCTTATCAGTCATGCCCGCAGGAAGGCCCTTTGCTTGGTCACTGTATCTCTCGTGCAAGTGTGGCCGAGACTTCAGTTCCACCAAGAGGTGCCCAAAGCCACCCTACCCCACCAGTAATACTCTTGCCGCCGCCCAAAGAGACTCCACTCTTGCTCCTTGGATCAGCCTCTGTGAGGCTCGCAAAGCTGGTCTCTCATGCTGCCTTGTGCGAGCGCCTGGGCCACAGCTCTCTGTCTCCAGGTCTAGGAGGTTCTCAGCACAGGGGCCCTGGGCTCCAGACTCTCCATTTTGAGGGTAGTGAGTTACCCCTTCGCCTCTGTGAAACTGACTCCTTGAACCTGGTGGTGGCGGTGCTGGGTGGTCCGGTCGGCTCTGACGCACAGTGATTCGCGGTACAGTAGAAGGAAACACTGCCCAGTCCGGGCCATCCTAACAATTGTAGTTTTGCTTTGAGCCAATTCCATGCAACGTCTACAATAGGTGTGACATACCCCCCCCAACAAAGGATGTCAACAATGTTGAAACCCATAAACCCTGATTTAAAGGTACCCCATCTATATTCTACAGCAGTGGCTTCTTAGCTTTGCACTTAACACTTAAGGGAGGTTGCCAGTCACTGTTTTCAATTGCCCTCAAGTCGGCTCATCTCATTTTGGGGTTTACTAGAGAAACAATAAGTGATGGTGTGTGTGTGCGCGTGCGTGTGTGTGTGTCAAGAAAATTACTCACACAGTTGTAGACAAAGGCAAATCTATACATAGGCAGGGGTTAATCCCATGGGTCAGCTATTAGGCCCGCAGCTTCTCCTGACTTGCATGGCTGTGGGGGTTAGTGGATGCAAGTTCAGCAGGAAGACCACAGGGTGGCGACAGCAGAGGTCAATGGAACCAAGGTCAGTGGGTCAGGTGGTAGACCACGGAGGGTTGCCACCTTCAGCAGGGACTGTGGCAAACTATTGGCTCCAGTCAAACAAGCAGGGCTCTGTGAGCAGCCGCTAGAGCCAGAAAAGCACGCATTCCCACAGGGTTCACTTGGCTAGAATGTATGTAGGCCACATCCTTAAAGGCAATTCATGACCTCAGGCAGTCCCGCCCTGATCGTATCCATTCTAGAGCTTACATTGGACTGTCTCTGATGACAATGTGTTTATCACGTCTTGGGGGCTTACTAGGTCTGAACTGCCAAATCACTGAGGGTCCTAACCTGGCCAACTCGACACTGAACCTGGCTGTCACTGGCATCCAATCGTGACAACTCCACCTACAACAGAGTGAAACACTGCCCATTTTTGCCATCCTTCATGATCGCTTATGTCCTGACATCCATCATTTGGGCTGTGGATGTGGATGTTGAGTGCCATCCAACCCAGGGGCTCATCTTCCTGGGCTGTAGCAGACAGCAGCCTGCGGTGGCCCACAGGGTTGTCACCGGCTACTCTGCAGAAGTAAAAGGCCAGACTTTTCTGCCCAGTCTGCCTTAGCCTGGAAGCCCTCTCAGACCTGTCTGCCACAGGGAACCCTGCTGATATTTAGACTATGTCTGGCATAGCTGTTAACTTCATAGTGACATGTAAGCTCCCGCCATATAGGAAACTGGTGGGTGGTGGTGGTGGGGGGGGGTGGTGGTAGTGGTGGTGGGTGCCAAGGAGTGCTTCCAACTCTAATCGACCCATTTCCAATAGAATGAGACACTAACTACCTGCCCCGGGCCAGTCTCATCTTTGTTCTGATGCTTGAGCCCCTTGTTGCAGTCATGGTGCCGATACATTTTGAGAGCTTACCCCTTTTCCTTGGCCCCTCTACTTTTCCAGACCCACTGTCCTTGTCCAGGGACTGTCCTTCTCCTGACAACATGTCCCAAGTACCAGAGATGGAGTCTCACCAACTTGACCTATCAGGAATGCTCTGGCTATGCTTCTCCCAAGACTGGTGTGTTTGTTCTGTGGCTATCCACGGGGCTGTCTGTCTTCTTCTCTGGCCCATTTAAAGCCTTCATTCTTCTTCAACCTTCCCCCTGCAGTGCCCTATTTTTTGCATGTGTTAGGAGGCAATTGGAGAAATGGTGGCTAGAGACAGGTACACCTTAGTCTTCTACATAACTTCCTTGCTTTTCAGCACATTAAAGAGCCCTTATGTAGCAGATTCGCCTAAAGTGATGCCTTGTTTGAACTTTCAACTGCTGCTTCCATGAACGATGGTTTATGGATCCAAGCAAGACCAAATCATTGACAACCCCAGGCTTTCTGCATTTCTCTGACAATGTGTGAATGTCATGCAAAAGGTTTCCAGTGGCTCATGCTTCCAAGATAGTCTGCTCTGAGTCTGGAAGTTCCATGGAAACCTAGTCACCAAAGGTGACCCTGCGGGCCTGGGAAATGACCAGTGGCCTAGCTGCCAGCCTCACAGCAACACACACGCCCCCGCAGTGCAGCATGCTGACAGACATGTGGGAGGGCCAATAGGTGGTGGGTAATAATTACAAGAGCTCAAAATGGACTCAAATTAACACCGCCCACAGATCAATGGCACACCCAAACCAAGTGCACATGTCTCCAGCCTCTGGCCATTCAGAAGATTCGGATCTGTAGCTTCACAGTGGGGTCAGCAGTGGGTAGACTCCCACAGAAGTAGATTGCTGAATCTTCCTTCCAGTCTCCAGATGGATTCAAACCACCAACCTTCTTGTTGGTCGCTGAGTGCAAACTATCGATTCCACTCAGGGACCGCAGCATGCAGACAGTCATACCTGGAGAAGACAGTTCGCCTCACAAATACAAATGCATGTGTGAAAATTTCTCTGATATGTCTGTGCATGCTACCTTACTTCTAAACTTGACATCTATTAAAACTATTATTGGCTTCCAATCACTGTGGCCATTTGGGGTAAGACAGGAAAAACAAGAGATCTTTCAGAGAGCAGAGTCCAGGGGAAATTCATGTGCATAAGGTGTTCTCCTCACAAAATTGTGCTGCTCCTGTCTTGGTGAGAAAGGTGGGTCCCGTTGCTCTTTCTCCAAGTCGCTCTCAACCCAGCAGATGACCCTGCGTGCCTCGTGGCAGGCACCCATGGCTGCAATGTTCCTGCAGATCTGGCGAGCAGATGCTTGTGGTGGAAACTTTCCATTCCAGAATGGTTCCTTCTGAGGAAGGAGGGGGGTGAAGGCAAAGAAGAATGTCCCCAGACAATCTGCCCCTTTGTTAATCAAGGCTGTCATCTTGGCTGCCCTTCCAGCAGCCCCATCTTCCTGAAATCGTCAGTTAAAAAGGCCATTGAACAAAGACATCTGGCATTGGCCAGGATCTTTCTAGCTCGGCTTTCACAACAAGGATGGATTTAATCAGATTCAAAGGAGCTCTAAGACTCAGTCCTTCACAGTGTTACATCTCTGGAGGATCTCCTCCGGAAAGGGGATTATCAAAAAACCAAAGTGTCTTGAGCCAAGTTTACAAACAGCCAATGCACAGGAATCAAGTTGACTGAGCAAGAGCCTGAGGTGGCCGTGACGTTCACCAGGCTCCTGGGCCCACATCCGCATGGACCCTCATAGCCGCCCATGAAGCAAGCACCGATGTCAGGACCATTTTATGGGTCGGGAACCCGAGGCTGCGGCCCACCAAGCAGCTTGCCCAGGCTCCCACAGAACTCCTGTTGTCTTTCGCTGTGTGTCAGTGTTTGATCCAGCAGGCCATTATGCTCAGCTGTGTCCCTCTTTGCAGCTGTGATGCAGGCAAGCAGCTCTTACAGAGCACGATCTTTTGTGTTTTGAAAAGACCAGCTTCGCGGGGCAAACGCACTTGACGGCTGCAGGTTGGACATCGCAGGCTGCCCAAAGGCACTTCTGGAGGGAAGGGGTGGTGATCAGTCTCAGAGATCTCAGCCGTTGGAATCTCCTGATACACATGTAGTTGCCCTACAGCAGCTTTTGGTGGTGGTGGCAGTAGCTCTGTAATCTGGTGTCAATTTGGGACTTGACGGGATTAAGGGTGAAGGGGTGGATTATAGTCTGTCAATCAGGTCATAGCCAATGAGGTCTCTCTGTGGGCATGGTCTTCTGAGAATTCTGGGAACTCTGGTATTTCCTCTTTGGAGACAGGAGACACTGCTCTCTCTCTCTCTCTCTCTCTCTCTCTCAGCTCACTCCCTAAGAGCCACTTTACTGGCAAGATACATGGTACTGGGCTCTGGAAGCTGGAGAAGGTTCATGGACCTACCCTGGTGCAACCAGACCTCTGAAACTAGAGAAGTCACAGTCATGTAGAGACCCCTGCCAGTGCTGCGAGGCTTACAAAGCCTCTGGATGCACAAGACTTTCAACCCACTGGCCTGTGATCCTCCTGTATTCGGCATCATTGCATGTATTTTGTGAGTCTGAAGAGGACTTTATAGACTGGTATCAGATATTTGGGCCAATATTGGACTTCGCAACTTGATCTGGACTGTTCTGGGAGGTTTTCTCAGTATTCAACTGCTCTTGTATATAAGGCTCTTTCTTTTACACACATATATGAGTGTCTTGAAGCTGTTTCTGTAGTCTACCCCGACTCACACAGTGGTGGTGGCGGTCTTAGCTTCCACAGAGTCAGCTCAGACCCACAGTGACCCGATGCATGAGAACAGGAAGCGCTGCCTGGCCCCCCACCTGCACCACCTTCACAACCTTTGTCTGGGTCCAGCCCATTTTTGCAGCCACGGCATCAATTTAGCTCTGGGATGGTCTTCCTCTTTTTCACTGACCTTCCACTTGACCAGGCCGTGATGTTCTTGTCTGGGGACTGGTCTCTTCCAAGCACAGGAGACAAAGTATCATGTATATCTGAAAGAAATGACATGCGTGGTGGAAAAGGCATTTGCAAGTGGTCTTCCCTCTTTCTTCACAGCCTCCATTCAGGATGGTTTCGAGGATAAGGATGGAGAGGAAGGGATCGGGGGATGCCCACAGTCAGGAATCTGGCTCTTCTGCTCGTATGACGAGGTTTTCAGCAGATCTCACAGTCTGAGGCATCTTCTGTCACCCGAGGCATGCAGTGAATCTAACAATTTATTCAATAGTCATGTACTGCAACCTACACACAACAGGTAGACTGGCAAGCTCCCTCTCTCACTGAGACCGTCACGATGACAGCCCCGAGATCAGGTGCTGAGCCACAGGGGAGAGGTCTAAGGCAGGGGCGGGCAGCTCAGCACACTGCCAAGTCAGGCTGCTGTCCGCAGGCATTTATTTAGGGCTTCCCGTGTGTGCTAGGCCCATGCCAGGAGTTCAAGGTTGCACTGGCATTGCGTTTAGCTAGGGAAGAGGGCCCATAACCCAAGAGACAGACAAGGTGATTTCAGAGTCTGTTAAGTTGCCTGAAGGACATGTCGTCAAGTGAGGCAGTGGCTAGGCAAAGGAGCAGTGACCTGACTGAAGGAATCATGGGAGGCTTCTCTGAGGAGGCGGCACTGAGATAAAGCTTGAGAAATGGCAGCAGTCTCATAGGCAAGGAATAGGGCGAATGGCCTTGCTGTGTGAGGTTCTGAGATTCCATCCCTCTCTTCACAGAGAAGTTCAATGTCCCGTACTTGATCCTCCGCCGTGCGGTCTGCTGAGGTTCACTTTATGGGCACACGTAGGTTCAGGTTTGGGTAACTGCCCCCCAAAGGATGTGTGTTCTCTTTAACCCCAGGAGAATGCACACCTCTCTCTCTGAATGCAAGTTCTTTGTGTGCTTTGTGAGGGAAGTGGGTCAATTAGTAACTGAAGTGTTCTAAATCCCTATTAATGGTTTTTTTCTGTTAACGTTCTAACTGTATTTACTCGAGCATTAGCCAACCCAAATATCAGCCGAGGCCCCCATTTTTACCACAGAGAGTATATTAAAAATGTGCTGGACAATGGATGAATGTATGGATTGTGATAAGAGTTGTATGAGCCCCCAATAAAAATTATATTTTAAAATATGCTGGTATCTAAATATTTCTGAGTGAGAAAAATGAAGATGCCCATGGTGGTGTGGTTTCATCAGTCCTCCAAGTAATTCTGCCAAATTTTTGTTTTTCTATTTTTTTTTTGTGGCATCACTGCCCTGGTGGGAGTAAGAAACCCAGCCTTGCTCCTGGAGAGCTGCTGCTGGATTTGAACCACCAACCCTGTGGGCTGCAGTCCCGCACACAACTACTAGGCCACCAGGGCTCAGCCTTGTTTTTCTATTTTTAGTATATATTCTTTTTTAAAAAATAATTTGATTTGGGGATCGATAGCTCTTATCATCATCCATCCATCCATTGTGTCGAGCACATTTATACATATATTGACATTTTCTTTCTACTTGAGCCATTGGAATTAGCTTATTTTCCCTCTTACCACCATCCCTCCCTCATGAACCCTTGATAATATATATATGTGTGTGTGTGTGTATATATATATATATATATATATATATATATATATATATTCATGTCTTACACTGACCACTGTCTTCCTCTTTTCTCTTGTCCATCCCCCCGGGAGGATCATTGTGATCAGTTCCCCCTACCTCCCCTACTTTCCCCTTCCCCTCATGGCATTGCTTCTCTCATTACCTGGGTTCCCTATGTTTCCAATTTTGTTTTGTTTTGTTTGTTCTTTTGTGGGCATCACTGCCCTGGTGGGAGTAGGAAGCCCAGCCTTGCTCCTGGAGAGCTACTGCTGGATTTGAACCACCAACCCTGTGGGCCGCAGTCCTGCACACAACTTCTACACCACCAGGGCTCAGCCCCAGCTCTTATCTGTACCTGTGTACACGCTCTGGTCTGGCCATATTTTCAGGGTAGAATTGGGGTCATGCTAGTGGGGGTGGTGGTGAGGAAGCTTTAAAGAGCTGGAGGGGTGTTACCTGTTTCAGTGGTGCTGAACTGCACCCTGATTGGTTGGCCCCTCCTTGTGATCCTTTTGTAAGGAGATGCCCGGTTGTCTACAGATGGGCTTTGGAGCATGGGTTCTTAACGGTGTGAAATTTCATGGCGTAATGTATAACTCCCTAGTGCTTCTTATCATTAATTATCATCATTCTCTGGTGGTAGAGTGGGTCATTCATTGGACAGTCAAATGAGAGGTCAGTGGTTCAAACCCATCAACTGCTCCTTGGGAGGAAGATGAGACTGTCTGCTCCCCTACGGCAGTTTTAGGACCTTAGAACCCAACGGAACCACGATGAGCCTGGTTCAACTTGATGGCAGTGGATTTGGATTTTCCCCCCTTTGGGTCATTTTTGTTGCCCCCCACCCCCACCACTACACTTTCTCTGCATTTCTGCCCAGTTTGAATGAGCTGTGTTTATTTCCTTTCTCCTGTACTGGTGTGAAAGAGACATGTCCTGTTTTTCTTCAGTTAGTGAGCCCAGTAATATTGAAAGCAGCATTTGTCAGACTTCACCAGGGATTGGCTCAGTGGATTGCTCTCCAGCATCTCGGCTCCTCATTGGTTGGGTCTCTAAGGAGATGAACCATTTACAGAGGTGCAGACCATGGCTGCCGGGATGAGTGCATTTTACCCAGTTGTTTATTCTGTCTTGTGTTCAACTGGATGCCAACCACCACTTCATGTGAAATCTATTTTTAAGGAGAAGAGTATTAGGGCTTGGACTCAGTGGAGGTTTGCTGTGCCATCTATCACAGCCAAGAGCATGCTGGGAGAAAGGAATGAGCAGGTTGAGAAGAAACTGAAAGCTATTAAGGTTCTTACACCTAGAGCTGCAGTCCAGCAAGTTAAGTGGGCAGGAGGAGGCTGGCAACCCTTAAACAAAATCTCTCCAAAGGCAAGCCAGCAATGTAACCCAGATGTAGCCTTTCATGCCCACGGGGAGAGCCTTGGTCATGCCAACAGATAAGGTCAGCCCCTGGTCGAGGTCATCTGAGAGGATGAGTTTGCAGCCTGTCTTTGCAAAGCCCCAGTCATGGAGAAGGTGCAAGGCCCTCCAGGGCTCTGGGCAGCCTGGAGACCTGGCACCTCTGACCCTTGGTTTCTCCTGTTGGTCAGTATTTAGGTTCTGTAAGTGATGATACATGTTAACTAGCTCCCGTAAAACTGTTGGATTGCCAGTTCTTAAGCTGGACAAAAGCACTGATATTTTCATTGGATCCTAACCCTGAGGCATGTCCGACTTTTATCATAGCAGATTTGTTTACTTCTGCAGAATGTCTTAATGCGTGCCTGTGTGAGACATATTACTGCCACCTGCTCTTAAATGGAAAGTCTTTGTTCAGCCAAAGATTTCTGGAAAGGGGTTTCCAAGATGGACTTTTCACCTCCCACTTATTGTCCTGCCACCTCCACAAAGGGTACAGATGTTTGAAGAACTTTGCTTTGGGACAGAAAAAAAATGTGACATGGCATTATCCCACAAAGTCTACCAGGAGACAAGATGTTAGAGATGCTATTAAACCCCCATTTCGTTTCATTGTATCCTGTTAGAGATAAGCAAGTCATATCTGTGTCTTTTCAACCTCAATCCTTTGGTCTCTGTTTCAACAGACTGCTTGATTTTGGATAGTAAACTCTCTTGTATATGTTAGTAGAGGAAACACTTTAAATAACTGAGTCCTTCTAGGCAAATATGGAAAGAGAGCGTTCCACTTCCGGATCCTCACACCAGATTCTCAACAGTGTTGCAGGTGATCCAAGAGTCTGCATGAACACATGTGGGGGCATCTGAAGCCAACAAACTGGGAAATGTGGGGTGACTGAATGTGAGATACTCTGTCGACAAGTTGGCAATTTATGACAGGGTTTCTCAGTGAGATTTTTAAAAGGATCTTCCTGTGCCTCATGAGCTTGTTGAATATGCCATTGGCAGTCTGTCTATCTTCACATTTCAGAAGAGGTCACCTGGCGTGGAGGAACAAAGTCTGTGAGTCTGGCACATCAACATTTGCCGCCGCCGCCTCCTCCTCCTCCTCCTCCTCCTCCTCCTTCTCCTTCCTCTTCCTTTTTTTCTTCCTTTCTCCTCCTCCTGCCTTTCGAAACATGGCTTTTTCAGCTATGAAATGCAAACTACAAGCTGATTGACAGGGCTGCTTTGAGCATTCAATGAGATGGCAAAAATGAAGTGCTCAGAACAGAGCCTGAGATGAAGCAGGGGACCATTCTACAGCTTGTAGACGATGGTGAAGAAGGGTATGAACATGGTAAGGTAAATTACAAGTGGTAAGAATGTTGGTGATGGTTGAGGTGCTTATGACAAGAGTGGTAGTAAAAATGAGAATGGTGAGGTGGTGAAGGAGTTAATGATGGTGGTGGGATGGTGGTAGTTGGATATACAAGTTATTCAGAACAAAACCATAGAGAGATGATCACATAGTCAAAGCCTTGGGAAATTGGTAGAATTAATGATTATTATCTGAACACCAGCCCTTCTAACTGCTCCTTGGGGAGTTCCAGTCACTAGGAGATCCATATGAATAATACATCAGAAAGATTTGTTCATTCCTGCTATTGTGTTCACAAGCCTGAACTCATCATTCGAAAGCTAAGAAGTGTTACTCTAAGTCACCCATTTTGTTGACCCCCGTCTTATGCCTGAACCATCTCTTCCCTTGGCTTCTGGAGGTGTTGTCCTCTCTGGAGGGTCTCTGTCATTCTACTGCTGGCTTCTCTTCTCTGCGGGCATGTAGGTAGTAGGACTGCTACTCTCAGAGAAGGCTGCACAGAGGGGTAAGAAGTCCCAGAGAAAGTGACACAGTTCTAAGCACACTGAAAGTCAGCGGATTTCTTAGAGACAGAGGAAGGCCATGAGGAGAGAGACTGGCCATGAGCATTCACCCTGAAGACCTGGCATCTGAGACAGAGGTCACTGGGCAGGAGCATCTTGGGAGTGAGACCACACATAGTTAGTCCTTCTCCTGCCCTTCCATCCATCCCTGAGGAAAGAGGGAAGAAAGGCATTTACAGAGTAGAAAGACGTCTTTTCTTTTGGAGAGGGGATGAATAAACAACTGAGCCTAGACCAAGGGGAAGGAGTCCCATACAGCTGAGTCAAGATGCAAATGCAAGAGGAGCCAGATAGTCGGCCAGGAGGGCAGGGAAGTAGTGGGACAGCAGTCCCCAACCTTCCTAATGCAACGGACCTTTCACACAATTCCATATGTGGTGGTGACCCCTCCCCCAACCATAAAACTATGTTTGTAGCCACTTCATCACTGCCATTTTGCTACTGTCATGAATTGGTGACCCCTGTGAAAGGGTCATTCAATCCCCAGAGCCCCTGTGGTAGGAGAAGGTACTCACTAAGCTTGCAAAGTACTGTCTGGATAGCAAGGAGATGAGAAAAGTGTGATTAGCAGGACTCTTGCTTTGCTTTTCCAAGAAGGCCAGGTCCCGGCTAAGAAGGAGAAGTACAGAGAGACCTGGGAGTTCAAGATCAAGTGTAACAAGAGCCACCCCTTGACTGGGGAGAGGGGTCCAGGAGCGCCTGCCAGTGAGTGCAGAAGGGATTTCCTCTTGGGTGTGGAGGATACTTCCGCGCTCCTGCTGCGCACGGTGCCCTCCCTCTCAGTTCCCCTGCCCCTGCCCCACCCTGCTTTCAGAGGGCACACCAAGGCCCAGACAACTGCTGTGGCAGAACACCGCCCTACCTCTGAGGTTTGGGTCACAGGGAGTCAACCAGAGGAGCGGAGCTCACCAGTGGAGGCCATGGAGGGCAGTCCTGGGTCTGATACCACATCTTCCCACGGGGCAGATGGCCCAGGCTTCCTTGCCTACCATTATGCATCCTGCTCTTATTCCACACGTGGCCTCCAGCAGGTGCTCGCAGGACGGAGGTGAGCGAGTGAAGGGACAGAGACAGCAGCTCTTCACCCTCCCAGGTGAATGCCAGCCTCTGTGCCTGTGCCCATGTGCTCGCCGGCTGTGGGTCCCAGGCCGGATCTCCCACAGTAGAACACCAGCTCTCGAGTGGGAACGTGCAGGGACATTCTTGCCGGGACGGCGGTGGGCGTTCCCAGAGCTGCTTGGGTGTCACCACCTCAACCATGTCCACACCTCTTGACCCGCCTTAGAGATCAGTGGTCTCCTTTTCTTTCCGTCTTTCCTCTCCTTTTCTTTCCAGCACTATTTCCTCCTTTCTCATTCCTGCAGTTGGGGAAAATCAAGGCTCTGTCTCTGTTGACAAGAAGCTGAAATCGCAACAAGACTAGAGAAAGGGAAACAGTTCAAAGAAGAAAGCAGATCACTCATGCACTCATGCTGTCCCCCATTCCCTTCTCCCCCCAGCACACAACGAAATCTTTTTCTACTTTTCCTATGACGCCTCCAGCAGGGAGCAGTCAACTATCGGCCAAATCCCGAAAGAATAAAAGAAAACACCCCCTCTGGAGGAAAGGCCAGAGGGGAGCGGAGGGGGCATCAATAATGGCCGGGGAATTGGCCTTGCAAGTGTGGGATCCAAGAGGGTGTTTACTTTCAAAACAAAAGCTCACCAATCGCATACCTTTCAACAGATGTGAAAAATGGCCTCTGAAAGGCGTGTGTCTGGGTCTGGGGCTGTGCCCACCGTGACCTGAGCCACTGAGTCAGCTCCAGCAGTTCAGGTTCTTGGGAGTCTGACACAGGGCTTATCAACCAGCCACTCCTAAATCCAGAGAAGCTTGTGCCTGGCCTGGCCTCACATCCCATGTTGCTGGGTCTTCTACCCTCGCACCTTCCGTTGGAAACCCCCACCCCTCAGCAAGCCTCGAGAGCCATTGCTTTGGCTGGCAGGCTGGCATGATTAGAGAAACACTGCTCACAGTGCCCACATCTGAAAGACTTCTCGGGTGCTACTTGTTCCCACAAGTGTTTCTTATCCACAGGCCTGGGAGACAGGGGAGTTGATTTTATCTCTAGAGGCTGCCCACCAGAGCATTAGCTGTAGCTGGATCCAAAGCTAGCCTTAGACACGTGTGTGCTTGGTAGCCTTCTGGCTGCGACACCCTCTCTGGGCTTCTGTTTCCTTGATGGCAAAGTGGGCTGAGTCAAACCTGCCTCAGAGTGCAGCTGAGGTGCCTGGCAGAGCTTGGCAAAGGGAAGGAGGTCAGTGAGTGGTTCTGAACTGGCAAAGGAAGAGACCCATGGATTTGAACTTCTGTATCACTGTTGGCGCAGAGGGCAGTGAGGTGGTTTGGGAGTTGAATTTGTTGAAGCTGTGTGGTGCGGGCTGAGTCCAGAGCAGGCCATGTGTGGGGTCAGACTGGCCCTTCTCATAGTAACTAGCTGCTGGTCTACATCTGTGTGAACCCATCCACATCCTGCGGGGCCAGAGGAGCAGGTTTGTGACAGCCCCGTCAGGGCTCCCTGACCCCCAGCCCTCGTTTCCTGATCACGGTGCGTGTTCCCCAAGGAGAGCATGGGGGTCCCCAAGGAGAGCGCAGGCTCCAAGGAAGAGCAGAGGCAAAAGACAAAAACCCCTTTCGCCGTTTCCCAAGGGCCTGTGACAAGCATGTCCTTCTGGAAAGCTGTTGGGGAAAAGTACTGGAACCACAAGGGAAAAACCCACCCCAGGTCTGCGCAGCCAGCTGTCTGGGCTCAGGCACCACTCTACGTGTTTCCCGAGGTGTTCCCTGGGTAGGTGATACAGATGCTTGAGTACATGGAACCTATGAAACTGCTTGTGATGTGTACAGAAACTGTTTGCATCTTGGGGTTCCTGGTGTCCCTTTTAGATTGCGTCAGGTCCATCTTTCCAGGTGAGCACACTTAGTTTCTTCCTCTCACGATTCAGAAACTCCCCAAACCAAGCACACAGCCACTGTGTCAATTCTGACCCCCCACCCCTGTGGACTTCCAAGGCTGTAAATCTTTCCAGGGTGCACTCGGCTGGTAGTTTCAAACCGTGGGCCTTGCAGTGCCCACTTCCACATCTGATGCATGGCACCATCGGGGCCTCTTGCTCCTCAATAGGGAAAAAAAACATATCTTGCCATCACCCCTGGGACGTGAGAACGTCTGCTTCCCCATGATCTTTGGGTGGCCTCCACCCACCACCCACCCCCACCCCGCCTCTTCCCATCTGGTGGTACGAAGCCATCTGTTGGATGCCCAGCACTGTGAGCGGCCTTACTTTCCTGTGGTCCTTGGCCATTTTTATCCTGTGAATTGTCCGCTTGGCCCCAGTTTTTTAAAATGGGATTGTTGTCTTAAAAGAGAAAAATAAGGTTGGGATTGGGTGGAACAGAGAGGGTTTCACTTGACTGTATGAATGTATAACCCTAAAGGCATGGCCTTGTAGAAGGTTCTGGGCAGGGCATGTTGGGAGGAGGAGAGTGGCCTTCCGCAGAGTTGGGTGAGCCACAGTAGTCCTCAGCCCTCCACATATGCTGTGTGGGTCATGGGGCTCCCCTGGCCCATCTGCTCCTCAGCCCAGTCCTGGGAGGTCGATGAGCTCCAAGTGACTTTGAGGCTGTCAGACTTTCAACTTGTCCCTGACTGATGAGGCTGGTCACTCTCCTGGGCTTGCCCTGACTGCTGGAATCCTGCGCCCTGGGCTTCCTGTCTCCTGCTGGGACAAGAGCCTGACAGCTTTCCCTTGCCCTCCCAGCTCCTGTCCACCCCCACCCGCACCCCTCCTGGGAGCTTCATGGGGTCCCGGGAGCACATTGACAAGCTCCTTCCAGGAGGGAACCCAACTGAAGGACTCCTTGTAACGCCCCTGAATGGTGGGTGGGGTGTTCTTAAATATTAGCTCCCATCTCTAGAGTGCTCCCTTGTGCCGGCCATTGCACAGCTCAAGAGGCACACTCACCAGGTCATCATTCAGATGCCAAGGACTGTCTGTGATGGACGACAGTGGTGGAGTATCTTGAAGAAGAGTATGTTAGCCTGGGTGGACTAGAGAAACAAATCCATAGAAACGCACGTGTGTATAACAGAGTTTTAGTTGTTATTAAGAAAGCATCCCAACCCAGCCCAGATCAAGCCCATAAGTCCAATATTAACCCATATTTCTAATACTAGTCTGTAAATTCTTCTTCAGACTCACAAAACTCATGCAATGACACCGAGTGCAGGAGGATCACAGGCCAGTGGGTGGAAAGTCTATGGATCCAGTGGTGGTGTCAGCATCTCAGTGCTGGCAGGGGTCTCCACGTGGCTCCTCCAGCTTCCAGGGCTGCATCAGGGTAGGTTTCCTCAAGGATGTCTCACAGGGACATATCTCACAGCAAAGAGATAAGTCTCTCCTGCCTCCAAGAAGAAAAATACAGAAGTTCCAGAATTCTCAGAAGGCCATGCCCACACAGAAGCCTCATTGGCTATGATCCAATTGGCAGATTAGACTCCACCCCTTCACTTTTAATCCTCTCAAGTTCCAAACTGACATCAGATTATGTAGTCACCACAATGACCTTTCCCCCTCCCCCTCTCACTCCTGCAGGGATTCCATGGGAGCTGTCAGCAGGGCTGCCCCGGTGCCAGGTACCGCACTACGCACAGAGACCTGTTCCTTCTTTTCATAATGGTGGTAGAGGGACAGAGACTACCTCTCTCTCCCAGGGAGTCTCACAGTCAGAAAGTGAATTCAGATTCATCGTCTAGCTGAGCCCAGAGCCCGGTAGTCCTTCCTTGTGGGGAAAGAGTTACTTCTCACCCAAAGATTCATCCGTCACACCCCAGGAACCTGCCTTATCAGCGAACCCAAAGGGCTTGTTTGGAATTGGCACTGAACAGATACATGTGCCATAGTGGGTTACCTTGTGGGCTGCTAACCTCCAGATCAGCAGTTCAAAACCACCAGCTGCTTCTGGAGAGAAAGCTGAGGCTCTCTGCTCCTGTAAAGAGCTACAGTTTCAAAAACCCAGGGCGGCAGTTGTAATCCGCCCGAGAGAGTGACTCTCAGTCAGAAGCGGCTCCATGGCAAGAGAAGACCCTTGGGAAGATTTAAATGGGAGGACCCCCTGCAGCGGAGAGAGTAGGCAGTCCTCACTTCCTGGCTTTGCTGCCGCTGCTCCCACTGAGTGGGTCCCTCGGCTGCTGGCCTTCCGCACACTTTGATTTTTTAAGAGATCATTTTATTGGGGGCTCCAACAACTCTCATCACAATCCATCCATCCATCCACTGTATGCCAAGCACATGTGTGCATTTGTTGCCATCGTCATTCTCAAAACATTTGCTTTCTACTTAAGCCCTTGGGATTAGCCCTCATTTCCCCCTCCCCACTCCCACCTCCCTCATGAACCCTTGATAATTTATGGATTATTATTATTTTGTCATATCGTACACTGTCTGATGTCTCCCTTCACCCTGTTCCCTGTTGTCCGTACTGTAAACAGGCTACTATGATACATCACTGACCAGTCACCTCCCTGTTCTCCCCAGTCCACGGCAGTCAGGAAGCTCTGTTGAGACCTGTTCTGCGTCAGGGCGGCAAGCAGACATCCCTCCCCAGACGTGGGTGGTGGCTGTACACCTGACTGAGGAATCAAGCCCAGGGCTCCCACATGCAAGGCCAGGACGCCACCTTTACCGCCACTGCCTCCAAGTTCCCCTCAGCAAAGCACCTGTGGCTCCTGTGGGCCCGTCCCCCAGTGGCTTCCTTGGGGGCCCCGTCAGTACATCCTCCCTGAATAATCTCCTCATCTCTCCCCACCTCTCTGCCGTCCAGCCCTGCCCTGGTCTGAGGTCACCTGGGGTGCAGCAGTGCTCTGAGCAGCAGGCCGGCAGGGGCCTCAGTGAAGCAGGCCTGAGACCCCAGGTCCCCGGCTCGCATGGAAACCCTGCTCTCAATGCAGCGGGTGACCAGCCTTCACCCAACTTCCCCTTCCTTGGCTGCAGACTGAGAGTGTAAAGGGGGTGGGGTGTGTGTATGAGGATTTTCTTTTCTTTTCTGTTTTTTCCTTCAGCCTGTTTTTTTTTTCCTTCTGTGGTTCTGCTCTGCCTGCTCTGTTTATCAGCATCAAAGCTGAGACCAGCTGTGTTTGTTTGTGCATCTGCCCTTTCCATGAAGCCTGCCCATCTTTCTAGGTCATTCTGGGTTCTTAATAATCGAGGAAGTATCCCTGTGTTTGGCCTGGGGGGCGGGATAACAGCTCAACAGCCTGTTGTGACTCTGAGCTCTGCCAGGGTGGGGGTGGGGGTAGGGGGTGCAATCTCCAGACCCCTCACCGACAAGGGAATTCATATGGAAACCGGGTCATGTGTGTAGCAGCACCTGTGACAAACACCTGATTTTGAAAAGCTTAGAACCCAGCAACGGTGGAGGGCAAGAGTGTGTGTGTGTGTGGAGGGGGGGATGCGGGGTCTCCCTTTTCCTCTTCACCTCTTTCTCCCACATCTGAGTCACTTGTTCTCGCCTGGAATTACAGGTGCCCTTCTAGCTACTTCGTGCAATTGACCCCCAGGGACAGTCGTTGGTAAACAACAATAACAACAACAAAAATGGGACTCTCTAAAACAGGAGAAGCAGGAGACTGGAGGTGGTCCCTTCAGGAAATGTCATTCTAACGCTGTTCCTCATCATGCTTTGTGCTGCTTGGCTGACAGCTGTGGGTGCTGGGTGTCTCAGGACGAGTCAGAAAAAGGCTGTGTGGTGGAGAGCCAAGCAGGGTCCTCTGTGCCAGGCCGGTCTTCTGAGGCACCGGCTGGGCTCAATCCGGTGGCTTGTTCTACCGTCTGCCTCTCCCAGGCCACCTCTAAATGCCCGGCAACACCACGAGAATGTCACTGTGGACAGGGCACCCCAAAGCTGAGAGAGCAGGGCAGAAGTGGCAGAGAAACGAGGTCCGGCCTGGAACGGACTGGCACACATCGGGCTTCTGCAGGAGCGAAGCCGAGACCGTATTTGGATGTGTAGCTCCCTGGGTCTGGCGCTTGTTCTCCCCGCACTCCACGATAAAATCAGGGTCTCTGCTCAGCGTGAGACAAATCTTTGGTATGGACACTCTCCCTCTTAGGACAGGAATGCCCCAGAGCTGCAGGGGGCAGATCCAGTAAGTCTGCTGCTCTCTGTCTTACGTCATCCTTCCCAACCGGGCCTACTGTCCTCACGGCAGCCCCGACAGGCAGAAGAGGGTCTTGGTCGTTTTCCCCAAACAGTGCCACTGCGAAGAACAAGGTCCTCCCCAGCAGAGCCCCTCCTTTTCCTGATGTATGGGTCATGTCAGCAGAGGAGGGGACAGGCTCTGGCCTCTCTTTACCAAACAAAGTAGCCCTGTGCCCCAGTACTTTCGGGAAAGTCAGAGAACTATGCCCACAGGACCTCCCGTCCATGTTGGCGGAGGCCCAGAGATGACGTCTGCCCAGCATGGCAGCACTGACGGTGCTGTCCACCCAGCTCTGGCTCAGAGTGGCGGCCATGGACAGAGATGCACACACTGCCTGGTCCACACTCAGCATCTCCTCCTTGGTGCTGGGCTGGAGCCCTGACCCTGCGCTTTGCAAACCGGATGTCCTCCCCGGAAGTCAGTCCCTCCTAAGGACATGTCCAAAGCACTGTTTCCTCCTCTAAGACACATTGGGACTGCACTTCTTCCAAGACAGGCAGTTTTTATTCTTCACCAGCGTCATCATCACAGGCGGCAGTTCCACAGTCCTCTTCATTTGTGTCCAGCGCCCACCTGTGCATGAAAAAACCACGAAGGTGCCAGGGACAGGTTAAGCTTCCAAAGGACCTCTTTGCTTTTAATACTTCCTAAAGAGACCTCTGCAACTGATTTTCCCAGTGAATTATAACGTATGATTTCTTGACTGCTGTTTCCATGGTTGTTGCCCGTGAACCTGTGTAAACCGGAATCCTTGGCAACTTTGATCATTGCTGCCCTTATCCTGATAGCACCATTTATTGGTCCAGTTCTTTTTGTAGTGTCATCAATACTGAAGTCTTTGATTTTCATCAGTATGTCCAAGTAGAATCCCCCCCCCCAAAATAACGACTCTTTTTTCAAAGCTATCTATTTAAATTTTTTACAGAACAACCTTATCACCTCCAAAGTACTCTCCATGACACTTAGTACACTTGTCAAATCTGCAATTCTATTCTTGAAAACATTTTTCAAACTCGTCTGTTTGGATGGCGGACAACACCTCCCTTGTTTTTTTCCTCACCTCTTTGACTTCGTTAAAGCGCTGTCCTTTCATGACCTTCAATATTCAAGGGAACAAAAGGGAGTCTCACAGAGTAAGGTCAGATGAGTAAAGTGCGTGAGGCTAGAGAGGCTTGCTGTATTTTGCCAAAAACTGGCCCACTGAGATGGCTGTGTGAGCAGGTGCACTGTTAAGGTAGCAAAACCAGTCTCCCCTCTGCCACATATCGGTACTTTTCTGGTCGCATACAGTTTACCCAATCTTTTTAAAACCCCTAAATAGTAAGCTTGATTATCAGTCTTGCCTGGTGGAACATCCTCTAACTATACTACATAAAAACCCCAAATAGGTATCATCTTGAGCTTTGATTTTATTTGGCAAGACTTTTGGGGGTATAGTGACGTTGGCATCTTCCACAAGCTTGATGGTTGTTTTTGAGGATGTAAGGATAGCACCATGTCTCTTCACCAGTAATAACCTCCAAAGCAAAGTCTGGGTTGCTTCAGAGATGTTCTTTCAAAGCCCTGCATGTTTCCACCTGGACACTCACTTTCCTGGTCAGTCAAAACTTGGGCACCTATTTCACACTGACCCTACTCATTCTCAGTTCTTGCAGTACAATTCGCTGAACTGAGCTCTAAGATAGTTCAGATAACTTCCTATCTCTTCAATGGTCCATCAGTAGTTTTCAGATGCACGTGTGCGATTTTGCCAACATTTTCATCCATTTGGGAAGTTGACAGATATCCAGAACAAGGTTTGTCATCAATTAACATTTCACCTTTTTTGAAACAAGAAAATTATTCTTACACTTGAATATTTCCCACAGTGCCTTCTTTGTAAGCTGTACTCAACATCATAACAGTTTCTGCAGTATTTTTCTAGAGCAGGAAATGAAATCTCACTGCCACATGCTCTTCTCTTAAATCAGCTGTTATACAGAACGAGGTTTGAGAGAACATGCTTTTACCCACAAAATTCAGTTACCAGAGAAAATCTTCCAGGACACTGCCACTGGGTTCAATAACTCAGAGCGAGTTGCTAGATGCTCACCTAGTGGGAAAAACATGTACTAGGAAGGTTAAACCCAATGAAGCTTTTTTCTAGTTTTTTTGGGGGGGTACCCTCTCGTATTTTAAGTCCACTTCCCTTTCAGCCAGCAAGGTTGTGTCATCTACACACAGCAGGTTATTAATGAGTTCCTCCAATCCCAATGCCGCATTCATTTTTAGACGGTCCACCTTCTTGGACTATCTCCCCAGTAGGCAGCTTGAGTGAGTATGTAAAAGGATAGAATTGGGACATATTACAGATTTTAATTCACACGATAGTCTTTCTATTTCATCAACACCCTCCAGGTTTATATAGAGCTTCTACGTGAGCATAGTAAGGTTTCTGGAGTACGTGTGCTCTTTGTTTCATACCCTTCTTCACATTGTTATCAATAATGTATCCTATCCCGCACAAGCCAAAGGCCTTTGCGTAGTCAATAAAACACAAGTCGTCATCTTTCTGGAGTTCTCTACTGGCAGCCAAGACCCGCCTGATGTCAACAGTAAGGTCCCTCACTCCAGGACTTCTTTATTACCCAACTCTCAAATTTCTGCAAGTTCCTTGTCCATACTCTTCTGAGACTGTTTTAAAATTATCTTCAGCAAAATCGTACTTGCCTGCAACATCAAGGATGTTGTATGATTAAGTTTTGTCGGGACACCTACCTTTGGAAAGGTCAGAAACGCCATTCTCTTCTAGTCAGTGAGACGCATTTATAAGCATGTAGAACGGGCATTTGTGGTTAATTGAAACATCTTGAGACTTTTTTGGCACCTATGCCTTCGGTGTGGCTTGGACATCTCCTGAAATGATATCTCCTGAAATGGTTAGACATTGGCTAATTCTTTCTGGTAAAGCGGCTCTGTGTATTCATCTCACTTTCTTTTGATGTTCCCTCCATCACTCAATATCTTGTCCCTGGGATCTTTCAAGCTTGCCACTCAGGCTTGATGTTTTCCTTCCACACTCTCAGCTTGAGAAGTGCTCTGTGTTTTCCTGCTTCCCTTTTGGCCTCCCAACCCCAGAGCTCTGCAGAGTTCATTGTCAACCCCTCAAGCCTGCTGGGCTCTTCCATGGGATCTGTTCCCTTCACTGCCTCCACTTTAGCTCCTGGACACTCGGGAGAGGTCTGAGATCTCTGCTGATCCCATGCTAGCCTTTTCTTCATTGCTTGATACTTTTGATGGCCTCCACTAAAGTTTTCAGGGTGTGTGATGTCCTTGGGAGCACCCCACAGCTAATGCTGCCTCCATTCATCAGTGCTCCATGTCTCCAATGCATTCTCCAGATGGTCTCCAGATTGGTGGTGGTTGGCGATTATGACGTTTTGTTTCTTGAACTTAAAGTTCAAGCAGTATGAACAAATTTTGCATGAGCAAGTGGCTTGGTGGGCATCTAGTAAGAAGGCCATGGACCAGGGGCAAAGATGAACTTTTCTACACTGTCTATTTATTTATCTATTTAACTTTTATGCGTCTTAAGAACCGCTGAGAGATTAATACAAGCAAATATGACATGATGAAGTAACTTCCATATTCATCTAGTGGGTGTCTTTTTGTCTGTGTTCATTTGGAAACCAATGGTTGCTTTACAAATTAAAGAGTATCACTCATGTAAAAGGAAGGGAATGGAATTAAAAAAATTTTTTAAATCTCATAGAGCCCTATTTTTTAATGACTTCCTTTTGAAATGATGATAGGCTCACCTTCCTATGCAAACTCAAATGACAATTTGCACCAACTCTCACTAGCCTAGAAAAACTCTCCAGCCTACACTTAAATGAGTACTTTTAAAATAATCATGTTATTGGGGCCTGTTGTTCTTCGGGGAATGCATCCCATGAATTGTGCCCACCGACCTTCACCAGTCTCTCTGTCAGGCTGGCACCATGCTCTCTGCTGCTCTTCACATGAGAAAGCTAAGGCTGGTGCACATCTAAAGACTTCTCCAAAGTCACCCAGCCAATATGTGCAGGAGCCCAAACTCAAGCTCCAGAAGTCGTGGAAGCTGAGACCCCTAACCCCTATGCTCATGTTAGGAACAGACCGGTAGGGAGGGAGGTGGGCCTCGGCTCATTGAACATACTGGAAAGGCCTTCTTCCAGGATCGATGCAGTCCTGCAGGGCCGCAGTGGAAGAAACAGCTCAGTGGGCCTTGGATACAGGCGATGATCCAGGATCGGTGGAGGAACTGGGACTGACCCACTGATTCATTCGGTCGCCATCACCAGTGCAGTTCTTCCAACTGCCACCAGCACAGGACAGCGCACAGCCTTGTTGCTTCACAGGATTGGTCCACGAACATGTCGGGATGCTGATACAGCCCGGTGCATTTTTGCCCTTCACTTTTCAACATGAATGAGGAAATGAGTCAGTAACTAACAGATGCCCAAGTGTACCCTGTGATTTGTCTAGTCTCCTATTCACTGGTGAAAAGAAATGGGAGTCCTCGGGGTCCAAAATGGTTAGGCTTTCAACCTCTAGCAGAAATGCTGTCAGCAACCCTTCCCCCCCCCCCCCCCCCCCCCCCCCCCCCCCCGCGCCCCCAAGCCCAGGACTTTGGAAGACAGGCCAGCTGCCCACTTTTGAAGGTCACCCGCAGCCTTGGAAACACTGTAGAGCGGTTCTCCACATCCATGGCCCCATGAGTCAGAATCGACAGGAGGGCACGGCAGTGCAGAGACCAAGGACCACTTCTTATGGAGTAAGCCACGCATGCCCTCTCCATGGCCTTCACTGCATGACCACCTATCTCAGAAGCTGCCCTGGTTCACATAGCATTGCAATGGCAATGACGATAGTGACGCACCATCTCTCGAGGTCCTTCTGTGTGTGCTCTGTGTGCTAAAAGCCAGTCTTCTTTAAGCCAACCTTGACTAGCTCCAGAAAACGGAGGCCCACAAAATCAAGAGTTGTTCCTTTTCCTGGGTCCACAACAGTAGGAGGTTGCAGATTGTTCTAAATTACTTCAACCCTACCAGGCGTTTGTCAAGAGGGAGAACAGAGGGACCCAGAGCAGGGTTCAGAGTAATTAGGACAGCCACCCTTCCATTTTTGCAGTCCAGAAACATAGAGGCCAGATGTCTACTCTGAGCAGGACTCTGTGCCAAGGGGGATGCCTACTTCTGCCCTCACCAAGGTAACTTTATAGCAGGAAAAGCTTTTAGAAACCCAAACTCAGAATAATAAACTGGTGCAGTGTGGTGGAGGATACGTGGAACGTTGTGGGCGCCAGAACCTATGTAGCCACCAGGAACAGCCTTCCCCAGGAGGTGCCATTTTAGCAGAAACCTGAGCAGTGTGTGACAGTTGTCCATGTGCAAAGTGGGGAAGAATATTCCAAACAGAGGGAACAGCACATGCAGAGGCCGGGAAGTGTGTTAGAGCTCATATGCGTTGGCTGGTGCTCAGCCCAGTTGAGGTATAAGAAGGAGATGTGTGTGTGTATGTGTGTGTGTTTCTAAACTCTTAGGTAGTGGGCTAATGGTCTTCATGAGTCTGAATGAAGACTGGTGTTCTATAAAGATAATAGTTATCATCTCCTCTTATGAGGGGTCATCTGTTGACCTAATTGTCTTGAAAGCCGAGTAAAAACCAAGATTGCTCCACGGGAGGTTAGTGATTCATCATTTGGGAGCATCTCGAGACCCTTTTCCCAGGAGAAAAGCACACAACCCCTATGAGCTGTGGCATCCTGGTCATCCCTTGACCCCTCCTGAGGGGAGCTCCAAAGTCCACAGGCCATGGGTTCACCTGCAACCAGGATAGAATCCCCTTGTGCAAATCCAGTGCTCGCTCTTCTAGATGGTTCATGGTTCATGGTGAAGGAATGCAGAGCAGATCATCAGTTCTACGTTCAACAATTCGTGCACATTCGTTTCAGCGCCTCCATTGCCATCTGCTTGAGGTCCAGCTCTAATTGCTGCTGTCTCAGTGTGTTTCTAATTTCCATTCCTCTGGATGCTGACCTTGGGTAAGTGCTGCTCCGTTGACAGTAATTGGTTGATTCTTTTACTGCAGGGGTGGGCTTAATCCCAGTCCTGAAAAGAGACCGATGGTCATCATCCTTAAGCCTGGTCTCCTTAAGAATTTTGTGTTTCATTGTACATTTTTCTCCCACTCTATTTAGGACCTTCTACTGCGACCATGTTCACAGCAGTTGGTATTGGTCATTGGGCACCATCTCTGTCGTCTGGTCCCAGGGTTGTGGAGACTGAAGCTTTCAGTGTGCTGTGGTCCATTGGAATCGTGGCTTCTATATGTCTTTTGATTTCCATCATTCTTCTTTCTCCCAGATGGGAAGAGCCCAACAGCTGCACTTTCGATGGCTGTTCATGAGCTTGTAGGATCCTGGTCTTCCTGCACCCAAGCAGGATGGAGAAGGTTGTCTCTGTGCACTCTGTTATCCTATTCTACTATCCTATTTCTACCTTCCAAGGTGAAAATCCCAGTGACTCTTCCCTTCTCGGAGGTTGGCTGTGTTTAGCAAGTTTCATGACTTTGCCTTCTATGTCAAACACAATCCACCCCACTCTCCTGGGGTCCCGTTCCGCTCACAGCAACCCTAGGGAGGTTGACCAAGGTTTTGTAAGCCTTTCTCCCCCAGAGGGGTTGGTGGCTTTGAACTGTCAACCTTTTCTACCACAGCCCAACACTTAACCCACAGTGGTGTCAGGACTCTACATTCCTTTGTTCGCCACCAGATTCATGCGTGGATGTGCCCCCTGCTCTTTCCTGCACACACAGACTTCCATTACAGACAAGAGTCCCCTGCCTGTGGGTGACACCCTGCATTAAGCAGCCATGGATGTGAACATTCAAAGATTTCACCCTGTCTGCATGCTCACTCTGATGGGGGATATGCAGAGATCTCACCTTTTTGCCCCGAGCCGGAACAAAAAGATATTTTTGCATGGCTATTTTTAGACACTGGCTTCATTCCATTTACTTTGCTCGTTAAAAGAAGTGAGAGAGAGAGAGAGAGAGAGAGAGAGAGAACTGAAAATTAAGTCTTTAGGGGAAGATTGAGAGTTCTGTTGCTTCCCCTTTAAGGTGTGTATCCCCAAATTGACTCCTCTGCCGGACCACATGCATCATCCATCACTGTGGGAGACAGCACATCCTTAAGGAAGGGTCCTACACACACGCCCCCGTCCTCTTCCCCGCCCTGTTTCCGACTTGGCTCACCACCTCCCCAGTGGCCTCATGCCATACCTCCGACGGGCCCACCTCCCGCCTCACTTGGCACTGCCTCTTCCCTGCACTGGCATCGTCTCCCCCATGACTGCATGGCCCATCCCCTGACCCCGTGCCCGCCCATGCTCACAAGTCGCCTCGTCCTCCCACCCTGCTTACGCCTCGGCCCGCCCTTTCTGCTGGGTGGTGGCGCATCAATTGCCATTGAGCATGTGATGTCCTTCATGGTTGGTTTTACATATAGACCCCATGGACACAGGAGTGTGGGCGGCTTTAGAGCCTAGAGGGGTGCCTGACACGTATGAGGAGCAGTCAGGATGCAGTTTTCAGGTATTCGGGTGGACAGATGAGCCCGATGGGCGGAGGGGGTGCTTTGATGAGTGCAACCATCTCAGAAAGAGACTATAACCTGAACAATTAAAAACTCAACTGCCATTGCATCAATAGCCACTCATGAAAAGCCCTGTCAGATAGAGCCAGCTGCACCCTGGATGTCCACGGCGGTGGATCTTTTTGAGAGCCGGACACCTCGTCCTGTTCTCCAGAAGCACTGGTGGCTGAAGCAACTCCAAAAATCAGCAGCTGACCTGACAGTCAGCAGACCCTCCCCGTCACCCGCTGGGCCCCCAGGCCTCCTATAAGACAGACACGTCACTCACTGCCTTCAAGTGGCTTCCAGCTCACTGCCACCTTTCAGCACTGGCTAGAACCACCCCTGTGGGTTTCCAGCTTTAATTTTCTCTGGGAGTAGAAAGCGCGCCTGTCTCCCCATGACTGGCCTTGTGGTTAACAGCCCAACGTGTAACCACGACGTCACCAGGGTCCCTTGTTTTTACATCATGCTCCTGTGAGACTTTAATGCGGACTGTCACACACAACCAGTTGGGTCACCATCTGAGTTCTTGCTTGCATCCTGGAGGCTGTGGGCTCTGTTGAAAACCCTTGCCCTTGGCTGAAGAGATGGGAAATTAAGCATTGCCTCTTAACAAGGAGTGTGTCCATATTGGGAGTCCAAGGGCATTCTGATTTCCTGGACATGTAGCGGTGCGTTGTCCTGGAGCGGAGAGCCACACAGGCCCGGAGCCTTCCCTCACAGGGCTGCACCTGCCGCTCTGCAGCACCACGGAGGCTCAGTCATGAGGCCAGTGCCGAGCGTGCGAAGGGGTGAGTGTGTGTGTGCTCTGTTTAGAAGACCTGTGAGCCGACCTGTTTTGCTGGGGGCTGGGGGAATGAATCATCGCAGCCCTGCACACCAGCTGCAGCCTGTGGAAGTGAACCCCGGACTTTCCCACGACGTGCGAGGTATATTTCATGGTTGGAGCTTTGCTTTCTGACAGGTCGTCCTTCCCCTTCTGGAAAGAGCGATCTGGAGCCAGCAGCTGGAGGAAGACCTGGCAGGGCCTGCTGTCTGAATGGAGAGCAAGCATGTGCAGCACAACCTCATTATAACATGACCTGTCATCCCATGGATTTTGATGTCCCAGGGGACAGATATGTCTCCCAGCGTAGAACAACTCCCAGAGCGGGCGCCAGTTGAAACGTGTCTGCCCGAAGCACAGCCTTACCCCTGAAGCCAGTGTGGTGAGGGGGCTCCGTCACTTTCCTTATTGATAAACACAAAACCAAGCCCAGGTTGAGACTGAGAGACACAGCCTGAGAGAGAGGGGGGTGGGGTGGGGGAGAGAGAGACAGAGGTTCCAACAGCACATGGGCACGTGGAGTTCCTTTGCTTGAATTACAAGGTGGGAGGGATAGCGTCCAGCTGGGGAGGAAATATCCCCATCCTTAGGACCCTGATGCTGATGCCCTTTGCAAGGTGATTTTTGCAGGGTGTTCCATACTCTGGTGGAATTCTGCTTCCTTCCTTATAGAATCTGAGTTGGTCCTGACACTTTATTTGGCTACCAGAATGTAGTGGGGACTTTAGTATGCAGTTCTGAACGTAATCTTCAAAAACCCAAGCCCTGGAAGTTCCTGTCCTTTTCTTTCCTTTCTCCCTCCCTCCCCCCCTTCCCACTCTGGTTAGTGCCATGAAAATAAGTCCAGGCTAACCTGCTGTCCAATGAGGTCATTGTCATTCCAGCTGAGACCTTTCTAGACCAGCTCATAGTCACCTGACACCTGGACATTTCAGAAAGCCCAGCCAAGTAGAGTAGGTTCAAAAACTGAGCCCACATAGGCACACACGAAGGAGTCAAACCAAGAGGCAGCAGGTTTGCCCAAAGTACAGCAAACTCTAAGCACAGGAAAGGCCCCAGCCAGGATCAGCAGAGTCACTACCCACCCAAGCAAGACCACCAACCCAGGGATGAGCAGCCAGCACGCTCAGCAGAGCACCTATAGAGTCATGCTAGACGTAGCGGGAAGACCAACCAAGCACAGACCTACTAACCCAGCTGTTGGGTAGGCTCATGGACAATACTGAATGATTGATACTTTAAGGCACCGAGTTTGGGGCTGGTTTGTTACACAGCAACAGATAACTTCCAAGGAAACTGCCAATATGTAATCAAACAAATACATCAATGAACGAAGTGCCCTTGCCTTAGAGTTAAAGACTTGCCTAGCAGGGAGGGACTTGTTAGCTGGGGTAGAAGCGGAGTAAAGCCCTTTCTGGAGAGCGAGCAGGGCCACCAAGACCTGTATAAGTGGAGGCTGTTGTTGGATAGAAGAATCCAGGCAGGGACTGCCCAGGAGGGGGGAGATGTATGTGTGTGGTTCTCAAGGTGGGATGGGAGTAATCAGGAAGTATGGTAGGAACAGCAGGGGCAGAGAAAGGCAGGGCCAGGCCCTGCTGAGCCCCAAAGAGTCTGGATTTTGTTTCAGGTACTGAAGAGTCCCTTGGGACTTTGATCTATGGGGTGGCATGTGCATGGTCAAGCCTCTCTAGCCAAGGAATGATGGCAAGAGTAGATGCATGCAGGGAGCCCCTCAGGGTAGACCACTGAGGAGTCAGACTAGGCTGACAAGAAGGCGGCCTCTCACAGCATGCAGGTAGCTGCCTCCCTCCCTCCTGGGCAAGTCGTGCCTGCTTCCCCTCTGTGCCTTCAGTACCTTGCGCATAGTAGGACTTTAGTAGATGCTTGAACTAAATTGTCAACCCTCAATGTATGCTTGGGGGTGTTTCCCAAACTAGCCTCTGGTCTTTCCCTGAGTCCCCCCTCCCCCAGTAAATGCAGCCCCTCCACTCCCAAGCCCGTGGGGGCTGCAGGAAGCACTTGTGCCCATGCAGGATGGGGGCTCCTTACTCCCTAGCCTGTGGCCCCCTCCCTGCCTTTCCTCACCCAGACCTGGGCTCAGTTTGGGGTTCAGCCTGACTCATGTGGTGACCGTGGGGAAGTCTTTAGGGGTTTGGGTTCTCCTTGCTCCTATTATAAAATTCCTAGTTTGTGCGTCCCCCACCCCTACTCCTCCACCCTCCCCCACCCCCGCCGAAGGCCTCTGAGTGGAGGAATGGGGGGAGGGCGGTTCTACAGCTCCCAGAGCTATGGGGGCCACCGCTGGGAGCAGATGCTACCTCCGTGAGCCTGCCCTGATGAGCTGGCATTCCCTCAAGTGCCTTGGGAATCACAAATAAGGGATTTATGGGGATATAACCTTATTATTTTTACTCTGTCTCTTTCTGCCCTTTTATTAGTCGAATTATTTGGACTTGGCCTTCTCCTTTCAACTGGCATAAATTTTCCTTGACTCAGCTCGGCTTTTTCTTTTTTTCCTCTTCCAGGGATGGGGGGGGGGGGGGGGGGGGGCTGGAATTTAGAATTAAATGGTAGCAGTGCAGTGGGGAGGCAGCCCTGTCTTAAATTTCACAGCAGTTCATGAACTTGAGGAAATCTGAACACAGGCATGCAATTAGGAGCAGGAGGGACCTTTTTAAACTATCAGTTGTGAAAGAGAAGATGCCCACTGGTGGTGAGGGCTGGGGCCTCTGGAACCAGGCACACAGTAGGGGGTCGGAAACCGGGAACTTTCGCTGGCCTTTTGATCTTTTACTTGCAGCCTCAACCTGTCTTAGAGGATGCCTGGTAACTAAGGCCCAGCCAGTAGCCTGCTTTGACGGGGTGGGGGGTACACCACCTCGCCAGAAGACAGTCCTGACCTCTCACTGAGGCCCACTGACTCGGTGTTCAGACAGTGCCGTAGGGTAAGACATTGAGGACTGAGGACCAGGAAGGGACTATCCGAGTGACCAGAAGGAGCTGGGAAGCAGCAGGACATCTGCAAGGCAGGTGAAGACGCTGCGGTGGGTGGGATGTCTAGCACTGAGCTTGGCTGAAAGCTCAAGGCAGAAAACCCTGCTCCTGGGAAGCCTCCGTAGACCGAACAGCTGAGAACAAGGCTCAGGCACCCAGTGAGGCTGGGTCCATATCCGACTGCCTTGTGCCCATCTCCTTTCAGCTTTCTGACCTTCTGTGTCCTCATCTGTAAGTGCATCACAATGACCAGCAATCATGGTGCTGACTCTGACCTGTGCCCTGTGTGCACCGTCGGTGGGGGGCGAGGGGCGGGGGAGGAAGGGGGGGTACCGAAGTCCATCACCAGCTCAGCTTTCAGAGGAGCCCAGAGGTGAACTTGAGCCTGAAACGTCTTAGCTGCCAGTGGACAGTCCCCCCAGGGACTCCTGCACCAGCACGCATATGCTGCCAGCAGTGCCTGGGGTGCTAGGGTCCCCTTACATCATCTCCCTCCTGAGGGCTCCACAGAGGTCATGGGTATGTGCCTTGTGAGCCTCCCAGTCCCAATTTGCTCATGAACTCATCATGGGACCTTTAAAGCAAATAACCCAGCTTCCTTATGACTCATCTACTCCTCTGTCAGATGGGACCATTCAAGCCCCCCCGGACCCCGTGAGCCCAGCGTGAATGGCTGTCTGCTCTGTCTAACACCCAGCCTGATGCCCGCACAGCAGTTCCGTCAGAATGAGCCCTCTGATCTGTGGTGGTTGTTCTTCTCTTTCTTTCTCCTCTCCATCTTTTCTAGCCTAACTTGACCTTCTCTGACCCATCTTTTGATTATAGAACAACAGCAGCAAGAAGAGCAAAGGCCATTTCTAAAGCCATTGTCAGTTCAGTGGCTTCAGTTACACCCACTGTGTTATAGAACCATCCCTGCTGTTTCCATCTAGAAAATTTTCTAGATTTCTGATTTTCATCTAGAAAATCCTCTCGCCTACACTGGGGGCCCTGGACTAGTGCACCAGACAGAGCAGCTGGTTTAGAGAGGCCCTGCATCCTGGCCGGGAGCATCTGAAGATGACCATTCCTGTTGGGGTGCCATGCACTTTGCGTCCATCCTCCCTGAGGGATTTCCATAAAGTCTCACGCTGTGGTGTGCACGCCAGAGGACTTAGAGGAGCAGGTAGTGTCGGGTCTCTCGACATCAGGGCTGGGAAGCTGTCGGCAGTCTCTTTGCCTCTGTGGGACGCATGCATGCACGCATGTTTTTGGGCAGGGAGAAACTACAGCAGCCCCTCTTCAAGGCACGTACATGGATTAGAAACAGCACCTGCAAAATCCTCAACTTTGATTAGAACTCAACGCAAAGTTGCTACTAATAATATTAATTATGTGTGTTGCTGATCCTAGCAGAGCAGTGTTAAGTTTCCACATTCTTGTTAAGCTCTAAAACTAGGCAAATCTTGCATTCTGGAAATTTTGAGATCCACGTCTTCTAACCTTTAAAAATAAAAGCTCTGACGAATGTCAATTGTAGCACAGGGAGCTCAGTGGCTCCCTCACCCTGCACAAGAGTCCCTGGGGGGTACAGAGGGCTTGTGATGGAGTCCTAACCAGAGGACCGGCAGTTCAAACACGCCACAGTGGGTGTGTAATGTGGAAGAAAGACCTGACAATCTGCTTCTATAAAGATAAAGCCAGGAAAACCCAGTGGACACATTCCACTCTGTGACTAGAGTCACCCTGAGTGAGTGAGCAGCTGCTAACAACAAAAGGTGAGTCTGGTTCTGGGCTCAGGAAGGCCCCAGGGCAGGGTCTGCAGGGGTCCAGGCAGGAGAGAGCTCTGAGCACAGGAAGAAAAGGAGGAAGCCAAGGCTTTAGATATGCAAATGTACAAGCTGTGTGGGCACAAGCATGTAGGTACCTACAGATGTGGTCCAGCTCTCTGTTTCCTGGTGGGTCTCCAGCACACCTTGACCCTGCTGCCTGGCCCTGCCTTCCAGCTCTGCAGCTACCAGGTAGGATCTGACAGCTACAGAGCCACTGTGGGTTCTGCTGGCAACTCCCTGTACATCTGTGGCTCCTCACGGCCCCTCCCAGAGGAGGAGGCACGCAGAGAATAGAGGGCACCCTAAAGCTGAGCCGTCAGGAGAACGACCAGCATTTACTGAGTGCCTGCTGTTGGCCCTGCCCCGTGCTCCATGCGTCATCTCGGCAATTCTCTGACAACTGTGTCAGAATAGGGGCACTGGGGCCCAGAGCAAGCGTTTCCTAACGCCGTGACCCTTCATACAGTTCTTCATGTGGTGGTGACCTCCAACCATACCATTAGTTTTTTTTTTTCTTTTTAAATCATTTTATTGGGGGCGCATACAAGTTTTATCACTATCCATCCCTCCATCCATTATGTCACAGCTCATTTGTCCATTTGTTGCCATCATTATTCTCAAAACATTTCTTTCTACTTGAGCCCATGGTATCAGCGTCTCATTTTCCCCTCCTTCCCCTCCCCCTCCCTCAAGAACCCTTGATATATAAAATTACTTTTGTTGCTACTTTATAATTGTCAGTTTGCTACTGGTATGAATTGGATGAACCTTGAAAGGGTCGTTGGACCTCCAAAGGGGTCAAAGCCAACAGGTTGAGAACTGCTGCCCTATAGCTGGAGCAGAACGGCCCCAGGATTTCCCAGGCTGTAAATCTTTCTCTCCACCTTTTGCTCAGCAGCTGAGCAAGGTACTCACTAGTCTACCGGGATCTTTCCATTCGTCAATTTTGAAAATTAAGAAGAACTAGACTCGACTTCCATAGTCCATTCCGACTCGTTGACATCCCCTAAGACAGTGGACCTGCCCCTGCCAGGGTAGCTGCAAAGCTTCACCTTTCTCCTGCAGAGTGGCTGGTGGGTTAGAGCTGCTGTTTTTCTAGCCCACAGAGCCCCCCAAGATGCCTTCCAAAGAGCTCACTGTGGGAGTAGAATCCAGGCTGTCTCACACAGGACCTGCTCCTCACCTAAGGCTGTATGCGCATCATCCAGAGCACACCAGGGGCAGTGCTAGAGGAGAAGGTGATGCTGGGGTGCAGAAGGCTGGGCTCAGGGACGCGTGGGGTTCCTTTGCTGAGGCTCAGAGAGTTAGGCGACTTGCTCACAGTCACACAGCCTGCGGGAAGGGTCTGAGAGTCCCTGTGATGTTCCCAGCTGCTGGAGAAGCTCTTCCGTTGAGTCAAAACAGCAGAGCAGACATAGGCCTCTCCTGGCGTCGTCTGGGACAGTGGCCTCAAGGACAGACTTTCGGATGCGTATCAGAAGGTGGCTACCTGGAGGTTGCCTGGGTTCCTGGTCAGACGTTAAGCTTGAAAGCAGGAGTTGAAGCTAACTTTGTGATCTGGGACAGGGCCCTTCGTCTCCCCATCAGGCTCCTTATTCTCCTCCCCCAGCGGGCAGGGCTGTGGTCAGGCTCCCTGTCACATAGACAAAGACCTCAGCACCCTGTGTGCATGTCGGCATTGTGTGATGGATGGACAGTTCATGTAGCCATTCAGCATGGGGCTGTGGGCTGCAAGGGCAGCAGTTTGAAAGCGCCAGACTTTCTCTCCTATAGGGAGTTCCAGAGCCACGGGAAGTTCTACCCTGTCCTCCAAGGTCCCTGTGTTTGGCTTTGTTTATATGAGTATGTGTAGATATGTATATGTGTGGATATGCATATGTGAGAATGTGTCTGTGTGTGCATGGATGTGGATGTGGATATATCATTACATGTCCCCCAGGCATTTAAAACCTGGCTGTGACATCACTGGAGCAGTCCACAGCTTCCCCCCCACCCCACCCCACCTCCCACCCCTCTCTGAAGCCCACGTGGGCATATCTGAGGGAACCTCACAAAGTTCAGGGGACAGTCCCATTACTTTTTTCATTCTGTTTCCCCACAAGCTCCTTGCAGGTCCGTGCGGGGTAGCTACGTCAGGCTACGGAAAGATCAGGCCTGAAATGGTTGCCCCGCAGCAACTGCATTCTCTGCCTGAGTCCCTGGTGTCCTGCCAGCCCCACGCCATGTCTGTCCACAGCTAAGAATCTGAGGTGTACTGCCCCCCTGCCCCCCTGTGCTTCTCCTGGGCTGTATCTGAAGATGAGGCTCCTGGCTCTTGTCTTTCCTCCCTTTGTGCTCCAAGGAGCCTCATCATGAGAGATAGTCCAGAGAGACCCCCACAGTGTCCCCAACACCATCTCTCCCCAGCAGGTCCATCGGGCTCATCTTAGGGAGTGCAGGGACCTAGGAGTATGGGGCCTGGGAACCAGTGTCCTCTGGGCCAGAAGGGTTGGTCTGGATGGTGACCTTGGTAAGGGGCTGGTGCCCAGGTGGGCTTGTGAGGAAGGGGACGGCCCAGGCAACAGCAGCCAGGGAGTCTGCGATGCTTTTGAGTCTAGAGGAAGGGTTGAAGTCATTCCCTCACTGAGTCAGTCCATCACCCATGTCTATTCACTGAGCACCTACTATGCACACATGCTGTGCTGGGTGGGGATGGGGCGGCCATGGGGGGAGGGGCACAGCTGACCTCATTCCTGTGACAGCAGTCTTTGTCTAGGGAGGAGTAAGATAGCAGATGCAGATCAAAAACCACATATCGCAAGGGAGCCCTGAGCTGAGAGGACAGCTTCTTTGGGCCGTCTTTATCAGAAAGTATCCTTGACAGCCCGAAAGAGCCCCCGTCCGGTGGGGGTGGGGTGTGTGTGTGTGGAGAAGGCAGTGTCTGCACTCATGCGGAGCGATCAAAATGGAATCAACCGATTTGGACTAAGAGGAGCAGAATGGATCAAACATAAGGGACAGGAGAACAGGGGGTAGCCGAGATGGGTGGCTGCCGGGACTGGAGGGAGCAGCTGCGCCAGGTGGGGGGTGGCGATGCTGGAGAACCCCAGGGAGGTGGAGGGAGCATCATTGGAAGTGCCTGAGAGCCACCCAGGAGTCAGCCTCAGAGGGGTTAGCGTGGACACGTTTACTGGACTCTTCAAAGGGAGCGATTCTTGGAGGGGGAAACACCAGGCTGGTGGGAGGAGCAGGGTCCAGGAAGGAGGACACGCAGGGGAGAAAGGAGATGTGTGGGAGGGGTCCACAGTGGCTGGACTCCCTCCTCACGTCCCTGCCTCTCAGTCGTGGGGGCCTGCAACCTGTCTTCTTGGGGCCGGGGGGGAAGTCCTCCCACAGCTCCACTCCTTGCCATCCATGGTGCACGCCATCTGGCTGCTGTGGCCCCTCCTGACCCTCCATCAGCACACACCTTCCAAGCCTAGACCGTTGGGAACCAACCTGGAAAGCATTATCCCAGCAAGGTACGGGGTCACATCAGCAGGAGGAAACTATAGCCCCAGAGATAAGGGTTGGAATTTGCTTCTCCAGGGGCAAAGGCCCCTTCTCTGCCCATGCTGCTGTGGCATTCCCTGCCAAGGTCAGGCAAAGCCTGCTCCGTGGTGGAGCCCAGACCAGAGCACCAGGGCAGGAGCCAGCAAGGCTGAGGGTGCCGGCGACACGAGTCCTCGGGAGGGGAGGGGAGTCGGGGAAGCAAAGACATACAGCCGCTTCAGAAATGCATTTTCTAAATACAGGAATGCGTTGGCCTTGTTTCTTGCGATCCTTCAAACTTCGGGCACCGTGAAATGATAATCAAGCCCAATTAATGACCTGTCATGTCCTAAGAAAAGATGGATTGTGAAATGTTTTTCAGCTCTTGACTTAATTGAAATCAGTGTTTATACAACTTGCCAGAGTTTTTTAAAAAAAGAAAAGAAAGAAAATATGTGTGACGCTCTGAAAATGTTAGTGTAAGAAGAGTCCCAGGCACCTCAGATGCAAAAACATTGAAAACCATTTGTCTAATTTAATTGTCAAGTTGGGCCAAAAACGCGAATGTGATATCTTTGAAGAGTAATGGGGGCAACGAATGGCCTCAAAGAGAACAATTTCCACACGGCTGCCTCTTATCTTGCCCTCATTAGCCCCCTCCCCGCCATCTCCTCACCCCCACCCCCATTGGCAGTGTGAGTGTCTGCTCCTTCCCGGCCCCTCCTGCACCTGGGACAGACTGCATCTGGGGTTTCAGCCCCTGGGCTTTCACACGCTGTCGGAATGAGTCGGGGTTCCACCCTCAGACTTGGCCCGGATGATAGTGGAGGGAGTTTTAATCCTTTGTTGCTATGCAGTTGTTTAATCAAATATGTTGGGATGGACGCTCTTGGCAGCCCGGAAGACCCGGAGACCACTCACTGAGGTGGGATGGATTCTGGGGTTTGGGTGGCATGCCTTTAAAGTGTGTCCAGAGGCAGCCCTGAGACCTGTCCCTCAATTGCTTTATCCTGAAGTTCTGGAGAAGTCCCACGGAGAGAGAAATTCGGGGTGAGGACAATGGGGTGCCCACTCTGCTGTCATCACTGGGCAAAGATGAGGGGGAAAGCAATGGTCCCTAAGAGTGGGGGTGACCAGCAGGAGCTGGTGGTGGTCACAGCGTCACTCCACAATGCCCGCGGTTTCCTCTGGTGTGCTGAGAGGGGGAAGGAGCAGGCAGGACGGCTGCCACACGAATCCAGAAGGGAGCTCCTGATTGTGGGGACCAGGTGGCAGTGAGGCGAAGCTGCCTGGGTGTGGGAGAGGGGCCAGTAGGTGCGGCCTGGGTGTATGGGGAGGTGGGAGGGGGGTGGGGTGGATGAAGGTGAAGGGGTGGATGAAGGTGAAGGCCTGGACAGCTCCAAGTGTGGAGCAGAGCAAGGGGAAGAGGGGAATTGCCCCCGTCCGCAATGGAGAAGGACATAAGCACAGAGCCCGGGCCATGAAAGTGACTCCTGCTTAGAGGGACCCTGGAAGGAAGAGGGGCTCCCCAGACAGTGATCTTTCCAGGACAGTCTGCTTCATCCCTCTCCCTGGAAGCAGCCGTTGGGTTGAACTGGTGTTCTGCAGTTAGCCGTCAGTTCGTTTTGCAAGGAGTTCCTGGGAAGGGCAAACAGGTAACCTCTTGGCTGCTAACCCAAAGGTTGGAAGTTCAAGTCTACCCAGAGGCATTTTCAATGAAAATTCTGGTAATCTACTGTGGGGGGAAAATTATCCTTCAGAAATCCCAACACACAGTAGGTTCACACCATAAACAGCGCCAATCATAGCAATGGTTTCATTGTTGTGTTTGGTTTTGTTTCTCAACTTGGATATGCCCTCTGAAGGTTGGTGGCTTCTTCACCACTGGGAGGTCAGCTGCTGTGGGCGCCCGCTTCCGGAAGCATGGCCAAGGCAAACCAGGGCAGCTGCTGGGCAGCAGTCATCCAAACCACAGACCTCTGGTACCCACGAGTGAATTGACACAATTCAGGGGGCAACATTCCATGAGATCCCGAGGGAATATGAGATTTCTCTCTCAAGAAGAGCTCACTGTTCAGAAATGTGCTTGGCTAGTGGCGCCCATACATTTGTAATGTGCTGAATATGAATGCAACTGAGCTACAGAATAAAATAATAACTATTTTAGGACACAGCCTCTCCCTGCCAAGACAACTCAAGGAAGCCTATGAGTAATAAAACTAGTCTAGAGAAAGGAATGGAAAAACAGAAACACCTGAAAACACCCCCCTTCTAAAAGGAAACAGGTTTGAGAGGGGCTTTCCAGGCTGCTGTCTGTTGTTCCACGGATCACTGGGGTGACCTCACCATCCCCATGGTCCCCACTTCCGTCCAAGGGCGATGACTCCACATCCTGGAGCAGCCCAGGCCTGCTCTCCAGACCTCTGCTGGCCTCTGGGAAGTAGCTTTCTCTGTGTCTTCAACCCTCCCTTCAGACTTGGCAAAGTCGGGGGTCAGCCACACCTCCTCCCTCTCTCACTTGCCTTCACCCCACATGTCAACCCGGCTGTAACCTGTGTCTTACCATCTGACCAGTTCTCTCACAGCCTGGGTCCCCTTCCTATCTGGGGTCCTGTACTTGCACTCCTGTCTCCCTCTGTTCAGAAGGATTCGGTTTTTAAATGAAAATCAGATCAAGGTCTTCCCCAAAATCACCTGAAAAACTCGATGGGCTTCCAAAGCCCCTCATAACAGCAGGCTCGTCCACTTCTCCAGCCTCACCCTGTGTCTGTCTCCCCGTCTGCCTCTCACTTGGCCTTGGTCTGTCTCTCGCATAGAGTCCTCTGTGGCCACAGGGGCTTTGGGTAGGCCAACCTGTTGCCTGAGGTGCTCTATCCCAGATCTGCGCCTGGTAGCTCAAGGGGGTGCTGTCTTCCCCGACTGAGCATGGTTCCTCCGCAGCCCCTTTAGCTCTCTGTGATCTCACCCTGGCCTGCACTCTTCAGCTGTCTCTAAGGAAAGGCTCTGTAGCCTGCCTTCCTCTTCCACGCCTCTTCAAGTGCAATGACCGTGAGGACTGATCCTGCTCCCTTCTGTGTTTCCAGCAAGGGAAACATGGAACGTCGTGTGTGTGTGTGTGTGTGTGTGTGTGTGTGTGTGTGTTGCACATCTCTTGAAACCTACATGCACTTGTATTTGTGAAGATATATATATGTGTATGTATGTATATATGTATATATATATATATATATATATATGCTGTCAAGTTGGCTTCATGTGCAGGACGATTGGACTGCATGGGTCTGTGGGGCCCAGTGAGCTGGTGTGTGGAGACAGCTCACCAGGCCTCTTCTTGTGGGCCCATGTTCCTCTGAAAGCTGCCTTTGTCTCTTCAGCAACAGCATGGAAGCTTCCACGGGCAGAGAGTGTAGGTGCACTTGGTCCAGAAACATCCAACCAAACGGAATCTGTGTCATCAAGTCGTTCCAGCTCCAACAGCCCCACACTGCACAGTAGAAGTGCTCTGCTGGGCACTCCCAGCTGTCATTTTAAGGAACCTGTGTTAGGCAGAGTCCTTCAGAGAAACAAAACCAGGACACTTATGACTATAGATAGATGATAAGTAGATAGACAGGCAGATAGATAGTTTATATAATGGCTAATTAGTCCATACAGTAGTGTAGAAGGCTCTATTCAACTCACTTTCAGGCAACAGCTAATTCACTGCAGGTCCTCCAACTCATGTGTACTGCTGGTACAAAGTCAGGAAGCAGACAGCAGTGCTGGCCCCCAGGCAGCAGGCAGCAGCAGCCCGTAGCTGGGGGAGCTTAGTGAAGCAGGCCCTGGTGGGCTCTTGAGCTGCAGCAATGTAGACAAGATGCACCAGCAGTGTGGTGAAACAGGCCTCAAAAGGAGCCTCAAGCTCTAGCGATGTAGGGTCAGGATCCACCGGTTGGCTCAGCCCACAGGGAGTGCAGCACACAGTGGAGGTGAAGGACTCGCTCAAGCAGCAGCATGCTGGTCTGATCGCACCAGGGAGGAAGAGAGACAGAATGGATGGCTGAGGAAAGTATTTACCTCTCTGCAGCCTGATTAAACTCTGCCCACATGTTCCTATGGGGGTCTGGTTGGCACAAGAGATCTAACTATCACCATGACTCTTTCCCCAATTTTCTTCATGTAGTCTGGTTTCTCAGATCATTTTAAGTATAGTGAAAGGTTTCAACCCTGACATATTCATTTTCTGGTTTTAAACCACACAGTATCCTTTTTTTTTTTCTTCAAACAACTGATTCTTGACCTATGCTCAGGTTCAACATGACCACACTTAGATGTTCTGGAACTTTCCACTCTTTGCAATATTATCTGTAATGTACTAGGGTCTACACAGTTGAATTCCTTAGCATGGTTAAGAAAACACAGGTAATGGCAACACATGTGCAAATATACTTGGTACATTTGCTGTATGGACTGCTATAAGAGCTATAAGAGCCCCCAGTAAATGATTTTTAAAATTTAAAAAGCACAGGTGAAATATCTTCCTGGGGCTCTCCCATTTTCACCCAAGATGCATCTGACATCAGCAATGGTTTTCTTCATTCCATATCCTTTCCTGAATCCAGCTTAAGTTTCAGGCAGTTCCGTGTCAAGGTCCCACTGCAACCATTTAAAAATTATCTATAACAAAATTCGACTTGCACATATGTACATATGCATGTGTGTCTGCTCAAGTGAGTTAATGAATATGAAATATAATAATCATTGCATGATATTTCCCATTTCCCCCTACATAGCACTTGGCACATAGTAGGTACTTTGTTCATGATGTATGAGTGAATCAGGTTTTCACTACAATCCATTTTGCAGATTAAAGGTATGTCATTGTCCAAAGTCCCAATGGGGGCAAGTGATGAAGGCAGGATTTGAACTCATTCAGTCGGATTAGGCTAGATGGTTCTGGCACATAGTTATATAACTCAACAGATCGGTACACAGAGCAAAAGTCTGGTCTACTTAAAGTCAGCCAGACAGCTCAGTAGCGAGGAGATTTTTCTCTAGACTTAGAGATCCCGGCCGCCTCACTGGATGTAATAGTTTCATTTGCGGACTTAAGAAGAAGAAATCTGGAATTAGGGAGAAGTGCCATTTGGGACTTGAAACTTGATGGCAAGAGATTGATTGCTCCTGATTTTGAGTGTGCCTGAGCAGATAGAGTATGTACTTAGGTCAGCCCGAAGTTCAGAGTCTGAACTCAAATGATTATTTCTGAGAGTATTTTATTTAAAAAACCTTTATGTGACAAACTCTGTTGCACGTTTTCAACACGGTGCTTCCTGTGGTTTCGGTTGCAGTGATGGCTTACGGCCAAGCTTCAGAACACCAAGCCCAGTGCGCTGACAGGGATGCACTGAGCTGACAGGGTTGCAGTGCAATGACAGGGATGCAGGCTGACAGGGATGCAGTGCGCTCACAGGGATGCAGACTGACATGGATGCAGTGCATTGACAGGGATGCAGGCTAACAGGGTTGCACTGTGCTCACAGGGATGCAGTGCGCTCACAGGGTTGCAGTGCGCTCACAGGGATGCAGTGCACTGACAGGGATGCAGTGCGCTGACAGGGATGCA
>PVJH01016611.1:0-50145 GCA_004026705.1 Nesogale talazaci
ACATCAGAATGCTTACAAGGAACACTTTTCAGAACAGGCTATAAAAAATGTCAAAGTTGATGGATGACACTCCTAGAGACATGCATTGGTAACAAGAATTAGCACCAAGGCTCTTATTTCAGAAATTGCTTGCTGGGTGAAACCTTGGTGGTCTAGCATATTTTAGGAAAGAGCCTAAAGTTCAGTTTTTCTTGAGAATGTGTTTCTATGTCCATTTCATGAGAGGAATATTTCTTAAGATCAGTTTACATCAATGTATCTGTTTACCACATAGTTCAGCATTCCTTCTCTTGGAATTGATTCTCTCTACATCATGGCTTGCCTATGGGGAAAACATCCTAAGGCTAATTTACAATGTCTATCAATTAACAGACTCAGATAATAAGAGCTTATCAGGAGATAGGCATTACTCCCACGAAGGTGACTGGGTAAGAACAATCTAATTCATCAATAATTGGATTAAGTTGAATCATTCGGTTTTAGTTTTTTAAAGTTTTTAAAATATCTCCTCTACATTAGTTATAAAGTGAAAGGAAATAAGTAGAAATAAAATTAAAATACAACTGATTACACAGATAATAACTTATACCTTTTATAACTTATAGCAATATAAGAGAACTAGGTATATAAAATTCCCTGAAGTCTGTGTCAGTGAAAAAGTAGGTCACCTTAATCAATAAATTCTGTCTTCTTTGAACCTCATGCTTTTTAAAAGAATTTTCTATGTGAGATCTGATTGACAATGGAACCTCAAAAGTTTGTATTGGGAACATAGGAGGCAATGATTTTGAAATAATGATGGTGGAATAAAGGGGTGGGGGTGGGGAGCTTTCTCTACGAGAAAGCCATAGAGGTTTGAGGGAGGGTTAGTAGTAGTAGTAGTAGTTGGGATTTAATATGTATATCATATCTCTTCATATTTCAAACATGTCGAGTAGAATTGTACAATTGCTACCACCATCAGTTTCCAAACTTCTTTTTCTACATGGACTCCTTGACATCATCTCCCTTTCATCCCCTCCTCACCACCCCTGTACCCCGCTGCCATCCCATTTATATGGAGTGCTGTTCAATACCAGTTCATTTGCTGGTGGCCCCTCTCAGCTTTCATGGGAAATGATGGTGTTGTAGGTAGCAATATGAGGGAAGATATCTCTTACCAGGTCATGGAAGCAAATCCAAAGAGAGATGTATGGCAGTTCAAGGTCAGACAATGCCAGTGGGCAGACTCAAATAATTCCAAAAAGGCACTGATGTTATTGGTTGTATTAGATGTGGGATGAAGGGTAAGTAGTTGGGGTTGGAGATAATTGTGCAGTGGTCTAGAACCAATGAAAGCAAGTGTTTTAGGATGCCAAGAAAGCTGAAGAGTTGGCAAGCCTTTTGAGAAAACCTGTGCTTCCTCTTTCACTTTCAAAGATGAAGACAATCTGCCAAATGGAGAAGCAGGAGAGGGTACTTCAGCCAAAAGCATGTGTCCCATTATTTGACCTGTCTCACAAGGACTTTTCCCAGACAAACTCCAAACACATTTACTGAATGGGTTTGAGCATTTTCAAAGAAGGAGAAAAGCACTGTTTAATCTAGAAACTGTGAACAAGACAGAGCAAATCCATCCTTCCTAGTGGCCTTAGTCCCCAGACACTACAGTCAAGCCTCCTTGGCAGAGAGAGGTGATTTCTCTGCAGAGGGGCTCATTTGCTTCCGCATGGAAACCTCTGGGGAAGCTTGTATCAGCCCAGCAGAATGCAGTTGCTATTTCTAGGAAATGTTCATTTGACCTCAATGACTTACAATAGCAGAGTGATTTCCCATTGCCCAGTAATGATCACCAGGAGCTTCATTGGGACTGAGGGGTCCTTTTCCCCAAGGGCCTGCTCCAAATGCCATCCAGCACATCCAGGTCCCTGTCAAAACCTGAAGAGCCATCAAGCTGACAGTGCTCTCCCTAAGGACTCCAAGTGTCTAAGGATTTGAACAAAGCATCCTTTTATGAGCAGGATAATTGGGACACCAATTTCAAAAGAGTGAAAAATAAAGACGGTCTTTAATTATAGTCTGTAGCAAACGTTTGAAGTAGGAAAAGTCATTGTGATTTCCATTTCAAATCGTCAGTAAAATCCACTATCAAAAGAGTTCTTTTCTAAATGACTTATTCAACATTTCTTATCACTTCTAGTTAGTATAAACAATAATAAAAGAATATTAACATCTGTTGTAGTTTGTGAGGTTGTGAACACTTCTCAATATATCAATTATATGAAAAAATATGGGCTGAGCCCCGGTGGTGTAAGTGATTGAATGTGGGACTGCAGCCCGTGGGTTTGGCGGTTCAAATTCAGCGGCTCCTCTCAGGAGCAGCGCTGGGTAGCTCCCATGACCACCAGAGGGCAGTGATGCCCAAAAGAAAAAAAAGAAAAAGAAAAATAACCTCATTTCTGCAAATATCAGAAAGAAATATTATCCATTTAGTTGAATAAGGCCCCATCTATTTTTTACATGAAGAGATAGTCCAACTTTAATTTAAAGAATAATGCTGCTACAAGAAAGACCCTTTCCTTTCCCTTTAACCTTTGTCACCTAAGTCTCTTAAAGGTCAAGTTACATCTGGTTTCTCTAAATGTATAATTAATTTAGACTTCCTCACCATTACCTTCTATAAATAGATCTGGAAATAACATTCAACTAGCATTGAGGAGGCATCTAAAGATTCAGAAAAGCAAAGCTAAGAAATTCTACAGAAAGAAAACATGATAAATTAATTTCCCCAAGACTTTAGTTATCTCTGTTCATAGTTGAATATCAGTTTATCCAGCAACACCGTATAACACTACATAATTTCTCCTCCAGGATTGGGAAGGTTCTTTCTTCCGAAAAGCACAAAACATTTGTGTGGATAAATATGTTCATCAGAGGAAAGGAAACAGCCACCCTCTTTCAATAGAGCTAGATGAGTTGCAGAATGCTAACTTTTTTTTTTACCTGACCGCATGCTATCCTTCATTGTGAGGTTCTGGGGGAATAATCTGAGGAACTTTGCAAAAGGATTTTTGGTGTTGTTCACATCGCTATAAAGAAGTGTAGTTTTCGCGTTGTAGATAAAATATCAATTTTATGTGCCATCTGCAGGATGGACTTGGAAAGTCAATGAACTGTCTAAACTTCAGTGTCCCCATTTTTAAAACAGGATGACAAAGTTTGGAGAAACTCTAAGACCATTCTCACTTCTGACATTGGTTGTAAATCCATGTGTCACCGAAGACCTCCCCCCGTCTCTCTCTCTCACACACACACACACACACACACACACACACACACACACAGGTTTGATAATTTCCTGCAAGGACTCACCGAACTCACTTTAAAATGCGATGCTCATATTTACAAGTTCTTATAGTGAAAGGATACAAATTATAATCAGCCAAGGGAAAAGGCATACGGACAGAGTTCAGGAAAGCATTAAGCATGAAGCCTTCAGTGAAGTCAAGGAAGCAAGCATCTCTTAGCTACAATGTGTGACAACTAGAAACTGACTCTAGATTACAGGAGAGCTAAGCAAAAGCACTGAGCAGACGATTGCGAAGGGCAGTTTGAGAAGACAAAGTATTGTTGTGAAACGTGCAAGGACCTAGAGTTAGAGAACCAACAGGGATGAACACATCAGCATTTCTCAAACTAGAAAAACTGAAGACAAAATCCAAGGCTCAAGTTCCAAACTGTTGCAGAAGTATATCGACAAGGACCTGGCAGAAATTCAATCTGAATTCAGAGAGGATGTGGATCAAGGCATGTCATTGCTGTCGTCAGATAACTCTGACTGAAAGCAAAAAAAGCACCAGAAAGATGTTTACTTGTGCTTTGCAGATGATGCAAAGACATTTGGCTGTGTGGATCAGAGCAAGCTGTGGGTAACATTGAGGAGAATGGGGCTTTCAGAACACCTAAATATGCTCATGTAGAACCTGTACATAGGCTGAGCCCCGGTGGCGTAGTGGTTGTGCGCGGGACTGCGGCCCACTGGGATGGAGGTTCGATTCTGGCTCCCAGGAGCAAAGGCTGGGCCTCCTACCCACCACCAGGGCAGTGATGCCTAAAAAAAAAAAAAAAAAAAGAACCTGTACATAGATCCAGAGGACATCCTTCCAAAAGAACCGGGCAGGGATACTGAATAGTTTTAAAAAAGGAAAGGTGTGTGTAGACTGATGGTACTTGTTCAGTTTGTATGATTAACAAATAACCTGAGAAGCTGGACTAGTTGAAGCAGGCTAGAGCATCACAATTGGAGGAAGATTCGTTAACACTCTGTGCCATGCAGCTGTTACATTACAACACTACTTGCAGAAAGTGAACAGGATTTGAGGCATTTACTAGATCAAAGGAACTACAGACCAAAGATTACAGTTTTCAATATGAAGCAAAATTCCTCACTAGACTAACAAGTAGCCTCATGATAAACTGAGAAAAGGCAGCTAATGTTTGTCATCAACTTGTTTGTAAGCAAGAAGTGGAGGCTGATCTTCAACACTTATGCAGGGTTTTATAATTCCACTTATTAACTGTGAACTGCAGGAGTGCTAAGAATTGTGTCTATCCTGCTCACTTTACAAAAAGAAAGGAAAACTTTCTATTTTTAACTTACACGTTCTAACCCAGTTGCAAAAAAAAAAAAAATGCTATAGAGAAGTCCTTTCTACCAATTTCTCCAGTGGCTTTTGTACAGAATTTCGCATCACTACAGATGGCATAGTATCAGATTCAGGAAAATAGCATCAGTACAATATGTGTGGAGCCCTTAGGTCTCCCAAAGAGTTAAGCATTCAGCTACTGAGTTGGCAATTTGAAATTACCCAGAAGCAACTCAAGAGTCATACCTGCCCATATGTTTCCAGTAAGTCACAGACCAGAAAAAGATCCTAAGGAATAGTTTTACTGTGCAAACAGGACTTTCTGTGCATTGGAATCAGCTCCACAGCAACGGAAAGCAACAACAGTATTTGCAGTGCACAGTTCTATGCCATTTTGCCACATGTGCACATGGTCCAACAACCACCACACCTTCTGTTCATTTGCATTATACCGTGTGTCGAGATATTTAATAATATTAAGTACATCAGTGACCGAATGAATAAGTAAATAGGTGACATAAATAAGTCATACATAATTCCCCTTGACGGCGGGCTCAGTCAATCTCACAAATGATCTTTATTTTTGCAAAGCCTAGAACTGAGAGTTGCTTGTGAATGCATGGATTGGAAGCACCCCCACCATACTGTCAAAGTGTCTGCCTTCCATGGCACGTGATCTAATTGAATATCTCTTGAGTCTCTTTCATCAAAGTTAGTCTTATTGAAATGATCTATATAAAAATAGGGGGGAAGCAAATGACATCCCCAGTGATAAGAGTATGCTCTCCATACATTCTGCCAGATACAGAGCAGGTATGTCACTATGTGAGAAGAAAAATAGGAGTTTGCCTTTATAGTCAGTAGGAAGGACATTCAAGAAACGGTGCTCAAACTGAGAGCTCAGAAAACCAAGAGCTGAAAGTACAAAGGTCCTGGTGTCAGGAAAGGAGCAAGTGAACAGACCCTGTCATGAGCCAGAGCATCATGCTGGCCGATTGAAGTGAGCGAGTGGGGCCGGGTAAGTAAGGGAGGTTCCTGCTGATAGAGGGAGTGCCAACTTAGAGCTGCCATGCTGGCACCACGTAGAGCTCATCTCTAAAAACAATTAGATTGGTGGTGGTGATAGTGGTGGAGGTGGAGATGGAGCTGGAAGTGGTGATGGTGGAGGTGGAGGTAGAGGTGGTGATGGTGGAGGTGGAGGTGGAGGTGGTGGTGGTGGTGGTGGTGGTGGTGGTGGTGGTGGTGGTGGTGGTGGTGGTGGTGGTGGTGGTGGTGGTGGTGGTGGTGGTGATGGTGGTGGTGATGGTGGTGGAGGTGGTGGTGGTGGTAGTGGTTAGGTACCATGGACTCAGTTCCTAAAGCACTGCCCAGTCTGGCGCCATTCTCAAAGTTGTTCTCATGTCTGAGCCCATCATTGCATGCACTGTATCTATCCATTACTTCAGAAGCCTCCTCTTCTTCACTCTCCCTCTATTTTACCAAGCATGATGACCTTTTTCAGGGACCACACTTTCCTGACAACATGGCCAAAGTATGTGAAATTAAGTCTCACCACTCTTGCCTCTTAAATCAGCCATCACCCCCCCAAAAAAAAAATGAGGTTCCAGTGATGCTGCTTTTATAAAAAAAAATACACAGTAACCAGAGAGAACCTTTTCAGGCAATGTCACTAGGTGCACTAACAAAGAGTGAGTTGTTAGACGCTTACCTAGCACGGAAAATGTGTACTATGAAAGTGCTGCTCTGTCCAGCACAATTCTACCTCCTCACATATGTGTGCCCGCATGGCTGAGAAGAGGCCCTGTGGACAAAAGAACTGGATCCTGATTTGTGACCGGTTAACTTCCCCAATAAATCTCCATAAGAGTATTGTCTGTGAATTCTGTGTGACCTTTGCAATGAGTTATGGAACCCAGCAGAGAAATAGAGTACCTTGGGAGGGAGGGATGGCACCAGAATAGGTGTCAGGATGGAGAGTGGAGATACGTGGGACCTCTGCCATGTGGCCATCAGCCTGGGCCTGGTGTGGAGTTGGATTTTCATTCTCTGTGTAGTCAGAAGAGGTCAGATATATCCTCAGGTGTGAATGAGAGCATCCCAAAATGTTCAATCCTGAAGAGACGGTGCAATCTCTGACCCTCTCAAGATTGAAACATCTTTAAAAAGTAGCCCACTGAGATGTAGTCAATTAATATGGCCCTTCTAGCCATAATTCCTTATGTGATGTATTATAATTCTGGACTCTGTGCCTGTGGCTCTAGTCCCATTGAAGAGGGTGTTCTCAGCTTTGCTCATGGACAGGATGAAGGTAAAAGCAGTTTTGACTTTAGTAGAGGACTTGGACCAAGCCACATCTGTTGTGTCCTTGAGGTGGGGGATTGGGGATCTGCTGAATGACAAATATCACACCCCAATCAAAGTCATTCCTCAGTGTATGAGAACCATCTCAGACATGGAGCTAAACCCCAGGAACATTGAAAAAATGCACTTGATATCTCTGTTTGAAGCTGAGACCAGAGATGCCAGACCTTGTGGCACAGAGACAGTGAGATGGTACAAAGGATTTAGGGAGATTCCAATGGTCACAGCAAAGAAACCTTGAAACAAAGCAGAGGAGCAGAGCTGAGACTACGGGACTATAAGGCAATAAAACAGACAAGTTTCCTGGTACATGCAGGTAAAGGCCCAGGACCACATGGCCAAGAGGCTGAGGACTAGAGAAAAACTTGATTTCTGGCTGTGGGCCAATAACTGTATCCCTACTGTTTACTGATCCTGACTTGTATTAACCGATTGACTTCCTGAGTAAGGTCCTATAATTGTGAATTTTGTCTGTGAGTTCTACATAGCCATTGCAATGACTTTGTGAACTCAGCGTAGAAATAGATTGCTGTGGGAGGAAGGGTTGGTATCAGAATGGTTAAAGAAAGTTTAAGGGTGGGGGCACATCTGACCTCCACTTGATTGGCCATGGGAAGTCAAAGGAGGTCGCTTATGGCCCACTTTGTCACTGCATCCACCTTCTGGAAAGACAGACAGAATAAAGAAATCAGTGAACACCCACAAAGAGTCTGTGGTTCAAAGGGATCCATCCAAGGAATTTAACAAATGCAACTCAACCAGGAAGCAACATGTTTTAAAACATAAGTGAAAAAAAAACGAACAATTGTCATTCATTTGGCAAGAAAGGGAGCAAGTTTATTAGATTGAAGGAGCAGGGTAGTGGCAAGAAATAGACTTAAATGTCAGTTGTACCTAGCAGGGTTTTTAAAATAATTTTATTGGGGGCTCTTACAGCTCTTATAACATTCAATACATCATTTGTATCAAGTATATTTGTACACATGTTGCCATTTTCATTTTCCAATATTTTCTACTTGAGCCCTTGGTATAAGCTCCTCTTTCCCCCTCCCTGTTTTTTTTAATGAATCATTTTATTGGGGATTCACAAACTTCCCTTCACAATCTATACGTACGTCAATTGTATGCAGGCCACATTTGCACACTTGTTGCAATCACCACTCTCAAAACATCCCCCCTCCACTTATGCTTCCAGTACCACCTCCCCATATTTCCCTTCTCCCCCTTCCCTCCCCCATGAACCCTTACTAATTTACAAATTGTTATTACTTTTTCAATTAGTAATTCAATTGTCCAGTGTGTCCCTTCACTCACTTCCCTGTTGTCCGTGCCACAGAGAGGAAGTTATATGTAGATCCCTGAAATTGGTTCCTCTTTCTATTCCACCATCCCTCCACCCTCCCAGTATCACCACTCCCCCACTAGCCTTTGTTAAGAAACTCAGCCAGATTGAGACCTTGGGGAAGTGGAGTTCATGCTGTCCCTGTGATTCAGTAACCAGGCAATCCAGAAAGAATTCCTAACATCACGTTTGGACAGTTCCATTTGCCAAACCAGAATGTCCACAATATTGTTTGTATTCACTTTACCTTTACTGAGGCTGGATTTTATTCCTCCATGCTTTAAGACTATGTGTGCACAACACATCACTACCCTACCAAGTGAAACTGGAGGACTACCCAGGACCCTCACCTCCACGCAGCTTCTTCGTGTGTCCTCATCAGCAGGTCCACCCACACATTGTGCACTGAGACTGTTCCTCTGTGAAAAAAAGCAGTCACACACCAGAGCTACATGCCAACATTTGTGGTGGACAGGAAGAATGAGAAATTGATAGTTCCTGGTCCAAAAAGATAAGTTCCAGATACCCGAGAAAGTGCAGGGATATGAACTCATCTAAATCTGCATTTGTGATGGAGGTAAACCCACTCTTTAGAACACAGTAAAAGTGACTCCTCAAACTGTTTTAATGATGGCTTGAACAATTCAAAATCTGATCATCAGATGAGAGAGGAAATCAGTGAGCGATGAAATGGCAGTTGCTGCCTGTGTGAACAGCAGCCTGACTCTCCACAAAGTCATGCACACACCTCAGAAAACCACAACTGTACCCACAAAGCTTTGGAGTAACATATGCTATAAAAATAGTAATAAAATAAGCTTGTTGGAAATTTTAACAAGCTTTCTCTTTGCAGAATTTATGTAGTTGGCTTTTGTGAGGAGCGGGATTCATAATGGTACCTGTACAAATGCAGACTCTAGGACTACTTAACATCTTTGCTCTTGGACATGTGACTGTAGAGACACAATGAAACGTTGTGCAGAAGGTGTCTTCATTACCCAGCCTGATGCAATTGGTGTTGCTGTTTAAATTGTGTTCGTTCTGCATTTACAGAAGCATCAAAGAAGTCGCCAATGTACACGTTATAATTTGCTGCAAAGTATCAAAATGAACTGCGTGACATTCAAAAGGATGCACGTTCCACAAGATAGTTCCTTTAAGAATGGCAAGGATTGTCTTTGCTCCTGTGACTGGATGAACTGGGAAGGGAAAGGAACCAAGTGTGAAGTTCTGTAACGGTTTGGTTGTAGGGACAGGAAGCGAATTGTGCCATTGTCTTCCAGGCCTAGCAGTCAGTCGCAAGCCTGTGAGAGAATCAGAGTTAACCTTTAGAAAAGAGTCCCCAGTTAGTTTAAGCTTCTTAAACTCTGGGTTGTGACTCCGCATGAGGTCATGGAATTCAATGTAGAACCCCCAAAGCAAACTCACTGCTACCCAATTGATGCAGACTCTCAGCAAGACTCTCAGCATAGAACCGACCCCTGTGAGTCTCCAAATCGGTAGCTCTTCAGGAGAGTAGAAAGACCCCTCTGTGTCCCACGGAGCAGGTTTGAATTCATACTGCTGACCTCGGGGTGAGCAGCTCAACACTGAACCACTCTGCCCCCAAGGCTAATTGAATATAGGGGCTGTGAAAAAAAAATTGACAACAGTAAAAGATTTCTGAAGGCACAATGACCAAAAGTCAATTCAAAATCCAGGGGCCAATGAATCCCAGAGGTTTCTGGCTGTACTTGCTAAGGTTGCAAGTTTCTCAGGTGAAAGGACAAGTTTAAGGGAGTGCGACACGTTTCAGAAACCCTGAGATAAAAAACAGACAGGGAAGGAGGCATACTGGAAGAGGCAAAGAGCCCAATTGGTTGTTCGTTGCTGTCAAGCGAATTCCATCACACGGCAGACAACCTTACATAAACATTGAAAGAACCAGTGTCTGGCCCGGCACCCCCTTCATGACCCCTGGAGAAATGAGTCCATTGTTGTCCAAAGTGAGTCCAGATGTTTTAAGGCTCCAGCAGCTAGTCACCAAAGTAGGATGTAAAATGTTTTCTTTGTGAATGATATTATGCCAACTGACCTTGGTATCCTCTGAGACCATAGTTGTGACCTCTTAAGGCCCATCAATGCATTCCCTCATGGTGCTCGACTGTGTTTAAAAGAATCTTCCATAACTTTGCCCTTTATACACTCCATCTCACTCATATATGCATGTAGCAACGATAAAGACAGGTACCAGTAACATCTGTCAAATTTATACATAGTTGATGATGTATCCTCACTCTCCTCACACTCAGTCATCCCATGGAGCTATCCCTGCTAATCAGAGATCACCATTATTCCAGGATTTCATTCAATGTTCTTACTCTTCAAGAAGCTTTGACTGATTTCAGTTCTTGTTTTTCAATCATTTTATTGGAGTCTCATACAACTCTTATTACAATCAATACATGCATCTATTGTATGCAATGCACATTTGTTCCCATCATCATTCTGAAAATGTTTTCTTTCTACTTAAGCCCTTGGTACTAGCTCTTCATATTTCCCCTCCCTCCCTGCCCCCCTCCCTCATGAGCTCTGATATTTTGTAAATTATAATTATTTTGTCATATTGTACACTGTCCAATGCCTCCCTTCACCCACTTCTCTGTTGTCTTTACCCCAGGAGGAGGTTATATGTTGATCCTTGTAACTGGTTCCCCCTTTCTACTCCACCTTCCCTTCACTGTCCTGGTATCGCCACTCTCACCACTGGTCCTTGAGGGATCCTCTGTCCTGGATTTCCCATGTTTCTGGTTCCTGTCTGTACCAATGTACATCTCCTGGTCTAGTCGGATTTGTAAGATAGACTTCGGATCATGATAGTTGTGGGGGGTGGGGGGAGCATTTAAGAACTAGAGGAAAGTTGCATATTTCATAGTTGCTATACTGTACCCTCACTGGCTCATCTCTTCCCTGCAACCCTTCTGTAAGGGGGTGTCACTTCACCTACAGATGAGCTTTGGGTCCCCAATCTGTACTACCCCTCATTTATAATGATATAATTTTTAGTTCTTTGATGCTGGATACCTGATCCCTTTGACACCTTGTGGTCACACAGGCTGATGTGCTTCTTCCATGTGGGTTTTGTTGTTTCTGAGCTAGATGGCCATGTGTTTACCTTCAAGCCCTTAAGACTCCAGAACCTATATCTTTGATAGCCGGCCACCATCAGCTTTCTTCACCACATTTGCTTATGCGCACATTTGTCTTCAGCAATAATATCAGGAAGGTGGATGTGCAATGATATGGTTTTCAGTTTTTGATTCTTATGTCTTCAATCATTTTCCTTTCCACCTAGCCTTCAGAAATTTCTTTGAATCATCTGAGGCCTTTAATTTCCAATTATCCAATTAACAATTCAAATTTCCAATGGATCTATTAATTTAGCAGGCCCTCTTTCATTCTATGTGTGTAGGGTTGGTATGAGTTAGGAACCAACATGATGATGCCTTACAACAATTAATGCCACTGAGTGTTAGGACTGACTTTAGAGCCCTGATTGTGAGCTTTACAGAGCCCCAGTGGTGCTGTTGGAAAAGCATTGGACTGCTAACTGCAAAGTCAGTGGTGTAAATCCAACAGATATCCCGATGGGAAATAAATATGGCTGTCTGTTTCCTGAAAGGTTTACAGCCTCAAGAACCCAATGGATCAGAACCAATGCCATAGTAGTGTCTTTGGTTAAATGCCAGGCCATTTATAAGAAGTCAGAAATGGCTGTATTCAAAAAGTCAGAATATAAATGGTTGACATTTTAAGCCACTTGGTTTCAGGTTAGTTTGTTATATAGCTATTGTATGGAAATGGACAACTGATACATAAAGGCAGAGTGGCAGAAGACAGGAGGTGGTGGAAGAAGGGAGATCATAGAAATAAAGCCTTACAGGCCATGGTACCATTTTGACTCAGTAAAAAGAGAAGACATTGGAAAATATTGCACACAGGGATGACCTGACTTAAAAGGCATTGTGTTTAAATGGCTTCTGCAATGAGAATTCCGTGGGGTTCATATCAATATCTAGAATCAAGGATGCTAGTTAATAGGCCATTTGAAGAACCTGAGCAGATGTGGCTACGTCACTGAAATGGTCTGTATTGGTTACATATTTTTTTCAGCCTGAGGATTTCCTATCAGATTGAATGTAAGGTCTAGAAGAGTAAAAAGGATCAACGTCTCTCCCGACAAAGAAGAAACCTAACATTTCTATCCATTGGAATAGTGTGCTGATTGTCAGTTGGCATCCTTGTATCCGTCCACCCACTCCTAGGGGATTCATGTGTGCAGAGGAAGAGTCAGAAGTCACATGTTCAAGAGACCTTTTCTCCATACAGCTCCAGGTTAGAGTTTGTCCATGAGACTCTGCATGAACTTTTCAAGGCAAAGAATAGAAAAGCCCATTGTCATCAGGTCTTAGAGAGCAGATAGCCCAGGGGATTGCAAAGCTCCCAGCGGCTTCTCAGGATTCCAGATGTGGCTGCTTTACTGCTAAAACTGACGTTGTTGGTGGAAGCTTTTGCAGGCACCTTGAGAGTTACTGCAGAGCCCCAGGGAACTTTTGCAAAGCCCCAACTTCCGTGCACCCAGCTGAAAATGTCTGCGGGGCTTTCCTTGACCATGTGGCTTCAGTCTTCCTGAAAGTCACTCTTGTGGCTCTGCCCATCCTTAGGGAAATCCCTGTTCACAAAGTCCCGCCCACACTAAAAGAAGGACACGTTCATCTCCTCCTTTTCCAAAAGACCAAACTCACAGCCCCCGAGTTGATTCCCATGCATCCCAACCCTATAGAAGCGTTAAGACTGTCTCTTGTGGGCTTGTGAAGGCTAATGTTTGCTAGGAATAGAAAGCCTCTTCTATGGAGTGGCTGGCGGCTTCACACTACTCGTGGTTAGCAGCATAACACCTAGCCACTGTGCCACCAGGACTCCCCATTTTAAGTACTGTAATAATTAGAGACACTCTGCTTTCTTCACCAGTCCCAGGATGATATAAACGGGAGGAGGGGGATGCAAGTGGAGTAGGTTTAGGGAGACAAGATAAGCCATTCAATTTTGGATATGACTTGTTTGAGATGTCTTTAGCCTATCATATACAAGTCTAGAGTTTAAGAGATCAGTCTAGGTTGGAGATAAAAATGAGAGAGTTATTGAGATACAACCAGTCAACTGATTTGTTTTTTACTCAACTTCCTCTCATGGAAATATCATGTCTGTGAGAGTAGAACCTGTGCCTTAGATAGATGTGTTATGTTTTGTTTTCATTAGATCATGTCTGGTTTGACATTAGATCATGTCTGTGGGTGAATTTGAACTTAAAATCTTTCAATTGGCAGCCAAGCACATGTGGGTCAGGCTTGCGTATGCTCAACACTAAGAGGCCAGGGAACATAGTAGGAAAAAAGGAAAGTATACAGAGGAAGAAAGAGCATGGGGGTGGGAGAAAAATTGGAATGTGTTGCACTGGAAGGCATATTAAGAAAAGCATCAGGGAAGAGAGATATGCTCTCTCAAAGGCTCAGTGAAGATGAGCACTGAGAAGTGAGCTTCCTAATGGGAAAAATATGGAGCTCAGAGCAAAGGAGAAAGTTAAAAGAGAAGAATCCTCTGCTTTCTCATCACCCAAACAATGCCTGTGTGATAATTCCCATCTCTAGTCTACATAGACTAGTCGTTTTTACATAGTTGGACTTCACTGTGCATGCATAATTTTAGATGCAACTTTGGATTTATGAGATTTTTTTCCCTACATTATTACAAAATCATTATTACTAACATTATTTCTAAAGATACATAATATTCTATTGAGTGGATGTACCATATGTTATTTAACCATTCTTTCAACACTGGGCATGTGAGTTATTTGCGGTTTTCGATTATAAATCGTCCTGAGAAGAAAATCTCTTTGCAGAAAACATTATCAGCAATTTTAGACAACTTCCTGAGGATAGATTACCAAAACCTTAACTACCGATTCAGGGAAATGAAAGCATTTTAAGTTCTGTTTCAGGCTTTTGGAAATGAACCATTAAGCATTTCCTTTTATAAGGCCTTTTCTGTTTTCTCCGGATCCTGGGTTGATAGCTCTCACATTTTCGGCTCTTACGTTTTAGAAATCACAATTCATATTTGGGAGGAATAAAAGGAAAGCTGGCATGAGGTGTGATGAACAGATGTGAAACTTGTGTATTCCTTCGTTCCTTTTTTATTCCTTTATCAAAGCCAGTAGACAGAGGACAGCCACAAGGCTCTGGGGCGAGAAACAAGAGGGAAATTCTGTCGAGTGGCACAAGTTAGCCATCCTCCTGGCTTAGACCTCCAGGGTGGTCTTTTCTCTGCAACTTCCTATGGGCTTTTTATAATGCGTGGCCATGTCTGTCGCCATGCCTAGGGAGAGAGCACGGGAATTTGTGCATTATTCCTGTGAGCCACTCCACCCTCGTGAGGATGACAGGAATGAAAAGGTAAAGAGAAACACTGGTTGCCTGTTGTTTGCTTACCCTACAACCATTTTGTCCTCCCCACCCCCACCGCTTCTAACAGCATCTTAACCTTCCGACCCCCATCAGGTTTTAGCTTAAAGATTTAGGTGGTGGCGACTGCACTTCTTTCACCCGCCCGCCCCTGGTGGAACTGTGAGATAGGTGTTGTGTTGCTAACCTCAATGTCGGTAGTTGTTCGAACCCACTAGCTGTGCCATGAGAGAAAGGTGAAAATATCCGCTCATTGCAGGAAAGCGCTACCATCTCCAAAACTATCACTATGAACCAGAATGGATTCAATGGCAGTGGGTTTGGTTTTGAGTCTAGGACACACACTTGACTCAGAACTGTCTGATGAGTGTAGCCCTTCTAGCGGCCATAGTGACTGGTTTCTAGTTGCAAAGATAATGTACGTCTAGCTCTGCTAGGGTCCCAGGTGGAGAGATTCTCTCCTAGAGAAATGCTATCCCATACAAAAACAAAGCAATCAAACGGGGAGAGAGCAAGGAAAGACCGAGAGGCATGGTCATCATGAGATGACAGAAGGTACACTTAGAAGTGGACATGGGTTTTCAAGAAAGCTGAAATCTTACAATCAACATGAAAAATGACAGACATTTAAGCCAGGTTACTGAAGAAAAACTGACCTCTGGGGAGACTTGCTCTACTTTAGTCTTAAAGAAATACTAAATCTAATCTCACACAGGAGCAAACACTTCAGAATGGGATGTGACTGTTTCAACACCCAGAGCAATCTTGAGAGCCAACTTCTATAGTCAAGGCATAGTTTTCTTTTGTCTTTTGAGGGAATATAATTTTCTCAATGTGACAATGAATTACCATACCAATAATAGAGGTTTAAAGAAAACTTTGATTTGTTTCTGCGACTCCAAGGTTATATTTGAAGAGGAGGTTTGGTTTTGGAATGATTATACCTTATAGTGAGGAGGACTGGTGATGAAGTGGGCTATGCATTGGACTGCTGGCAGTACAAAACCACTAACCACTACCCAAGAGAAAGAAGGGGCCTTCTACTTCCGGAAAAAGTTACAGTCTCAGAAATCCACAAAGGCCATTAATTCCCTGTTAGAACTGACACCGTGGCAGTGAGTGACACATTATAAAATATTCAAAGCTTGAAGAATATGCAGCTTTAAAAGTTTTTCATATTTTTCAAGCTAATAAGTATTCCTCTATTCTCCCAGATAATAAAATGGATGCTTTGAAGTTCCAAAACAAAAACCAAATTCACTGCCATCCACTGGATGCCAACTCAGCAGCCTTTTGAAAGAAGGTAAAATTGCCCCTATGGGTTTCCAAGATTGTAATTCTTTATGGAAATAGAAAGGCCCATCTTCTTCTGCAAAGCAGTTAGTGGTTTCTAACTGCTGTCCTTGGGGATCACAGCCCAGTGCACAACCCCTACCTTTATGTTCTTCAATTGCCACCAGCCATCCTCAAATTCTATCTCCTAAATATTTTAGAAACAATACCCACGGTTATTGCCATTGTCTTGTTCCGAGAAACATTCTCAAACTTCATTTTGCATCAGAACCTCTGAGGAGCATAACTCCTGGAGATACTGACTTAATGTATCTAGAAAGATGTTCTGGCACACTTAGTTTAGAAAACTCCTCCAGGTCCAAATCAAATCCATTGCCACGCAGTTCATTCTGACTCATCACGATTACATACTGCAGAATTCTCTTAGTCTCCACAGTCATAAGCTTTACAAAAGAGTGCGCCATATGTTTTTCCAGAGAGCACCTGGTAGATTCAAACAACTGTTCAATTGGCTAGTAACTGGGCACTTAACCCCAGTGCCGTTGTTGTCATTGTTGTTGTTGTTGTTGTAGGCACTGTAAGTCAGTTCCTGCTCTGGCCTACAGCAACCCTAAGTGCAAGAGAGTGAAACACTGCCAGGTCCTGTGGCATCCTCAAAAATTTTTTATATGTTTAAGTGCACTTTTGCAGCCACTGTGTCAATGCATCTCGCTAAGGACCTTTCTCTTTTTTGCTGCCCCTCTGCTTTACCAAGCATCCCGTCCTTTTGCAGGGAATGGTCTCTCCTGACAACATTGCCAAAGTATGGAAGACAAAGTCTCACCATCTTTGCCTCTAAGGAACACGCTGGATGTACTTCTTTTAAGATAGGTTTGTTTGTCCTTGCTTCAGTCCACGGTACTTAAAATATTCTTCACTATCACCATGATTTAAGTGCATCGATTCTTCAGTGGTCTTCTTTATTCGATATCCAAATTCCACATGCATATGAAGTGATTGAAGATAACATTGCTTGAGTCAGGCACAGTTTAGTTTTCAATCTCGTATCTTTGCTTTTCAACGTTGTAAAGAGGTTTCGTACAGCAGATCTGCCCAAGGCAATGTGTTATTTGATCTCTTGTCTGCTGGTCCCATGAGCATTGATTGTAGATCCAAGCAAAATGAAATCCTTGACAAATGCAATCTCTTCTCCATTCATCATGTTTATTACCATGGAGGATTTGGGTCTTTTTTACATTGAGTGGTAATCTATTCTGAAGGCTGTATTCATGGATCTTCAACAGCAAGTGCTTCGAGTTCTCCTCATTTTAAGCGAGCAAAGCTGTGTCTTCTGTATGTTGCAAATTGTCGATAAGCCTTTCTCCAAAGTCCAAATTTGTGACAATGTCCAAAAATGCAACTTTTGTCATATAATCCAGCTGCTCAGCATACAAATTGAACAAATATTGGAAGAAGATATACTCGGACCCAGAGTTTTTCTGATTTTAAACCATTCAGTATGTTCTATTTCTGTTCTCACAGCTGCCAATTGATCTTTGTGCAAGTTCTGAATGAGCAAAGTGTTCTGGTGTTCCCATTTTTGTCAAGGTTATTCATAGTTTGTTATGATCCACACAGCAAATACCTTAGCATAGTCAATAAAACAGAAGTAACCATGCGTGTTAGGCAGAGTTCTCTAGAGAAACAAAACCAGGACACTTATGATTATATATGTATATATCCTATATAACGATAGATTTATACTACATGAAGGAATGCAACAGCTAATTAGTCCAGACAGTGGTACAGAGGGCTGAGTTCAACCCACCTCTGTGGAACAGTCAATATAGTGGATGTTCTTTTAACTCACCAGGCCTGATGTCCAAGATAAGGAATCAGATAGTTGAGTCTTCCCTCAGGCAATGCAGACAGAATTTGCCCCCAGGCAGCAACCAACAAGGTGGGTCCCCAAAGGTGAGTAGCTCAGGAGCTTAGCAAAGCAATCCCAGATGGGATATTGAACTCAATGCAAAATGACAGGATTCAGCACTCTCAAGCGATGTACACACCATAATTGTGGCAAAGCAGGTTTTGAAGGAACCTCAAGCTCTATTGACATGATCCATGATCCACTGGTTGGCTGTCCAGCTGGTAGTGTAGCTCACAAGTCGAGGCAGAGAACTAACTATAGCAGCTACATGCTGGTCCAAACACCAGAGAGCAAGTCAGAGAGGGGCGGCGGGGCTTGCCATTTATCTCTTTGCCCTCCAATCAAACTGCAACCTGACTGATCCACATGTTCCTATTGCCAGGTTGTCATAATAAACCTACCTGTCACACCACCTTTCTAGTATTGTCTGCTTTCAGCCAAGATTTATCTTACATCAGCAGTGGTATCCTTTGTTTGTTCCATGCACTTTTCTGAATCCAAATTGAACCTCTGGCAGCTTCCTGTCAATGTGCTTATTACTGCAATTATTGCTGGATGATCTTCAGCAAAATTTTACTTGGATGTGATATCAATGAAATTGTTCTTCAATTTGAGCATTCTGTTGGGTGGTCTTTCTTTGGAATGGGTACAAATATGGACCTCTTCCAGTCAGTGAGCCAAGTAGCTATTTAACAAATTTCCTAGAATAGAAAAGTAAGTGCTTTCACAAACTGTTTCATCAATGTGCTGAAACATTTTAATTGGTATTCCATCACTTCTTGGAGGCTTGCTTTGGGCTCTTATTTTCAGTACAGCTTGAACTTCTTCCTTCAGCACTATTGTTTGTTGCTCACCTGTTACCTTTTGATGGTGTAGAATGTCAACTAGTTCTTTTTTGGTTCAGTGCATCTGATATTCTTTCCATCTTCGTTTGATGTTTCCTACATCATTCACTATTTTACCTATAGAATCTTTCAATATTACAACTTGAACCTTGAATTTTTTTTCATGAGTTTGTTTAGACTCATATGCTGAGCATGTTCTTCCTTTGTGATTTTCAAACTCTAGGTCCTTGCACATTTCATTATAATATTTGATTTTTTCTTCTCACCATCTCATCTGAAATTTTTTGTTCGGCTCTTTGACATCATCATCTCTTTAAACTGCCTTAACCAGTCTATGAATGAGAGCAAGTTTCAGAGTCTCTGCTGACATTCATTTGGATCTTTTCTTTACTTTCTTTTACTGGACCTTATGCTGTCTTTATAAATGTTGCTCTTGGTGTCCTCCACAATTCATCAGGTGTTTTGCCATTATTCTCTAATGCATTATAGCTATTCTGGAGATATTCCAGGAAATCAGGTGACAGACTCGGGTTGTATTTTGGCTCTTGTGGGATTATTTGAATTTGCTTCAGCTTCAACCTGACTTTACATATGAGCATCTGATGTTCTGTTAAACAGTCAGCCCTTGGTTTGGGTTTAGCAGCTGATACTGAACTTCTCTATCATTTCTTCTCACAGATTTAGTCAATTTGGTTTCTGTATATTCCATCTGGAAAAAAGCCCATGTGTATGATCACCTCCTGTGTTGTTCAAACAAATGTTTGCTATGAGCAAGTCATTTACCTTGCAAAATTCTCTAATGCAATCTCCAGCTGTGTTTCTATCACCAAGACTATCTTCCAACTACTGTTTCTTCCTTTTTTCCCCAACTTTTGTGACCAATAGTAATAAGTGACAAGTCATCTTGATTGCATGTTTGATCAATTTCAGGTGGAAAATCTAGGCAAATTCTTTAATTTCTTCATCACAGCTTTTGTGGTTAGTGCATAAATTTGATCAATAGTTGTACTGATTGGATTTTCTTGAATTCTGATAGATATGCTCTTATCACAAATCTACTTTAAGCTAGATTTTAAAATATCATTTTTAATAATGAATGCAATGCCATTCCTGTTGATTGTGTCATTCCAGGCATAGCAAACCATATGATCTTCCAATAAAAAATGGCCAATCCATTTTGACTCACTAATACAAGATATTGATCTTTACATTCCATTTCATTTTTTTCAATGATTTTATTGAGGGCGGTAACAGCTCTTATAACAGTCAACACATCATTTGTGTCAAGCATATTTGTACACATGTTTCCATCTTCATTTCCAAATATTTTCTACTTGAGCCCTTGGTATAAGTGCCTCTCCCACCCCCACCCCCACTTTTTCCCCCACTCTTTTTTATAAATCATTTTATTGGGAGCTAATACAACTCCCATCATGATCAATACATACATCAATTGTAAGCAGACCACGTTTGTACACTTGTTGCCATCATCACTCTCAAAACATCTTCCATCCACTTAGGTCCCAAGTATCAGCTCCCAATACTCCCCCTTCCCCCTAGTCCCCCACCCCCATGAATCCTTAAGAATTTACAAACTTTTATTACTTTTTCAAGTCGTACACTGTTGAATGTGTCTCTTCACTCACTTCCCTGTTGTCTGTACCCCAGAGAGGAGGTTATATGTAGCTCCCTGAAATTGGTTCCCCCTTTCTACTCCACCATCATTCCACCCTCCTGGTGTCACCACTCCCACCACTAGTCTTGAAGGGATCATCTATCCTAAATTCCCATTTGTTTTTTTTTTACAATTCTCAGTTTTCCTAAATTCATACTTCACACATTCCAAATTCTGATTATTGGTGGATTTTTGCAGCTGTTTTTCTCATTTTGGGTTTTGCTCCATCGATGATCCTAAAGGATTTACTCCCATAGGCTTTATTCCACTCACATCACCATGGCTGCCTCTACATTGAGAACACTGCTTATCTTCAATCACATTTCAAATGTCCTCTGATCCAAGGGATCCATCTTCTGGCATCATCTCCAACAATGCTAGGCACTGACGTTTCCATGCTAGGCATCAGGTGTTCAGTGCCTACTTCCTGCAGCGTGAACAACTGATTCCTTCTTCATAGTCTGTTCTTAGTCTGGAAGATTCACTGATACTTGTTCATTTTGTGTGACACTGCTGATATTTGAAAAAGAGTGATTAAGAATCCAAGTCTCAAGGGTTCTACCAGTCTCTATCTGATCAGTACTCTTGACCTCTTTTGTGATTTTGAGTTTTGGCACACAATTTTCTCACACTCTATCCAGCAGCTTCTATTGTGATTCTTTTCAGAGCAGTTGACAGTAGTAACTGGGCATCATCTAGCTCATCTGGTCTCAGAATTATAGAGACCGATGTTCACAAATTTCATCAATCTATTGAACTAACTGTTTCCATGGAGCTTTGTTTCTTTTCACTCCTCTTTCCTTGGACAGAGAGAGATCGATAGTTGCACTCAGAGCTGACAAAGTTCAGAAGGCTTAGGACAGAAGGAAGAAAAACTATAGAAAGGAGGAAGTGGGATAAGTGAGGCTACATTGTGAGGATTGCAATAAATGACATGATAAAATAAGTGCAATCAATGACATGTGATAAGACTTGGCTAGAAGACTGATTGTGTTTTGTACAACCTCACCCAGTTCACAATAAAAAAAAATTAAGAAAAATATCTTATCTTAGCAAATAATCCTTCACTGTCATATTGTACTGTTTTCACAAAATAAGTGAGTTATATTCTTTCTTTTGCCATTCTCTTAAAGAGTTTGTAAAAGATAAAAATATACCAATTTTTGAATATTCAGTAGAATTCACAGGTAAACTATCTGGCATTGATGTATTCCTGACCAAAAGATTCTAAATGTCTGACTCCATTTCTTTGGGAGCTCTGAAGACAATGGGGTTTCGGTTTTCTTCTTGAGTCATTTTGGTAAGCTATCAGAGTATTTCCTAAGGTTTTTGCATTTTACAAAAGCTTTTCACTTTATTGACATAAACGTATTAGCATTGTTGTTGCTGTTGTTGCTAGGTCTCTTCCAGTTGGTTCTGACTCGTCACAACCCTCTGTACAGCAGAGCAGAATGCTGCGAAGCCCCGTGTCCTCTCAAAATCACTGTTACATTTGAGCTGATCGTTGCAGCCGTTGTGCCCATTCACCTCCCAGGAGGGCTTCCTCTTTTTCAAGGACCTACTTTACCAAGCCTGACATCCTTTTCTCGGGCTTGGCCTCTCCTGATGACATGGTCCTTAAAGCCAGACTCTCTAGTATTTCATGATGAGTACCAAGGGGTTTGTGATCCAAAACAATATGCATAACATGTAAAAACATTTTTCATATTCTGAACCCACAATATTGCCTTGCCTCCAAATGGGATCTGGAAAACCAGGACTGTCCTGGGGGTTATTGGACTTCCTTATTCAGAGTACAGATATCCGTCATTAATTATAGAAAATTCATAGTCATCATCCTCTATTAAATGATGCCTCTTCCCTAATATCTTTGCCACCTTCTGGGACTTTTGAGGTATAATTGCTGGACTTCTCATGCTCTTGGCCATGCCTCTTAATCTCCCTTCCACTTACCTCTTTCTAGTCCCTCCAAAATACTTTTTCTAGATTTATCTTCAGGGATACTCTCTTTTCATCTGGTTCCATTCTTTTACTTAGCATATTTCCCAATGTTCTCATCTCAATCATGTGTAATGTCTCATTAAAAAATGTCTTTCCTTCTTTCTTTCTCCCTAACAGGCATTTGCAAAAGTCCTCTCTACAAGTTCTACCTTAAATAAATCTGGTCATTCAGAAATGCACTTTTTTAATCCCATTAAACTTGAGACTTGTTTGGAGGTTCTAGCAGGGGAGAGCAACTACTCTTGACCGAAGAACAGTCCTCCTTCTCTCAGGGAAGGTCGTCCTCTTGAACCGAGCACACAGCTTCAGGAGGGATGCACATGGAGCAGTGAGGGAGGAAGGGGACACTCGCCTGGCCAGCCAGATCAGCCGAATCAACCCTGGTGATCAATGGGAAGACAGATGTCACAGCCAGATTGCCCTCACATCCCCCACTAAACTTCTAATTCTTTATTTATGTAGTATAGTTTAAATGCTATATGTTTTATCTGATATTTCCAACACCTGAAATTAATATGCATGTGTTTTCTGCTACTTCTCACTTAATAATCACTGTGATGAACAATATTTTTTAATAAAGGAAATTTGGCATCAAGTTAATTTAATTTATAATTCATGACAACCCTATGAGCTACAGATTAAATCTACTCCAATATAAAATATTCCAAAATTTCATTCACTCTGCTGTCTCTTACCTATGCTCTTAAAATATGTAAGAGCTAAGTTTTAGCTAGCAATGTAAATATGAAAGGAAAGGCAGCAGCAGTGATCGAGAAGAGGGAGATGGTGTCACACACATACCTGGAGATGTTACAGAGATGGAAGACATTTCCAAGGGAAGAAAATGACTGTTTCGCTTAGGACACAAAGAATTGAGTATACTGTATGCACACTGACATCAAAATCGTATGCTTGCCCTGAGACACAGAAAAGAGGGTCCAGGCCCCCAGACTGTGGGATCAAACAGAACAATACAAAGAAAACATTGTGGTGGGTCATATGGTGATGGGCAGGATCAGGAGCAAGTAACTCTGCCCCCCAAGTGTGACCCCTGCTTCTGAAGGCAGCAGCCATTCTACATATTAGGGACTCAGAGTAAACCAGACTGAGAGCAACCTTATTGGACAGAGTAGAACCACCCACAACATCTCCAAGACTGTACGTGGGAGTAGGCAGCCCCATCTTTCTTCATTCAAGAGTCTGGTGCCTTTGAACTACAAACTGCAGTCAGCTGCCCAGCTCTGAATCCACTGCTCCCTCAGACTCATGAGGGCAACCGACTCTGCCAAGAGGAGACTCTGCTCTTGGGGCCAGCACACAGAAGTGGCTAAGAAAGAAGAATGTCTTCCTCTAAACTGTGTCAAAGATGTGGAGGGCCGCTAAAAATGCATGGAAGGCTGGCGTCAAGCTGGACTGCTGTAGAGCCTAGGTGCTCGCCACAGTGGGGAGGCATAGCAAGTGCCCCGTGTTTCAAGAACACGATTTGGCTCTCACAATATAACCTGCGGCTCCCCACAGCATATCTCTGAGGGAGGAAGTTACTCCACCCAGTGGCAATGGCTTCTTTCCATCTTGCCAAAGAATGCCTGTGCTAATTGTTTTGTATAAAAAGAAGAGAGAAAATTCTAAATAATTGAAACATAAGATTTATTCCTAACAGTTATTCTAGATATGATTATATGTGTGCCTATAGGTATATATGCATAGCCATGATGTGTTCCTTGTCGACTAATTACAAAGAAGAAGTGGGGATGGAGGGACAATAGAAAACCCACCACTGGGTAAACCTCAAGTGATCGGCTGGAACCTACCTACCTTTCTTACTGACACCAGCTGAGTAGGTTGTCTTCGGCCTGGCTAGTCCAAAGTGCACAAATGGTTGCACAGATCTTTAAGTGAAGTCTAGTGGTTTAAAAATCAGAAAAGGATAGCTTGACTTTCAGTAAGCAAGGAAAATTCCCTAGGGATACCTTGATTTTATTTTCCTTAACTCTGAGTACATTTATGTTTTAAAAATAACTTTGCAATGTAAGGATTTGCAAAGATTCGTTCACTGGGTTAAATTGTGGCATGGCTTCTTATTATTAACACTCAAAGGAGGGGTTGCTTACTCTTATGATCCTGTGCTTAAAATAATGACCTCTGAAACACATAATAATAACCGTGGCCTCGTTGCTTTCATTTGCAGTCTTTCCCTAAGCCTAATCCCACAAGGTTTCAAACTTATTTTGAGAGGGAACTTTTTACACATCTAAACATTATTGAAGACTCCAAAGAGCTTTTTTTCTGTGTAAGGGATCGCTCTCAAGGCTCAAAATAATAAAAAAGAAAGCTGAGATATTGTTACTATTCAATTTACAATAGAAATGCATCCATTACATTCTAACATAAATAACATAATATTACTTTTTAAATTATATATATTAGAAAGCTAATGAAAAAAAGACTGTTCTCTTGAAAAACTAGATAATCATGCCTGCTACTGAGCTTAATCAGCTGTGTTGTTATACATTACATAGCCTTTGGGAAAATGCCACTGTCTACTTATGAGAGAAGAAATATGATAAAGGCAAATGAAATCTTAGTATTATGAAAATAATTTGATTTGATAAATTTCCAGACAGGGTCTCCGAAACCCTGGGTATGCGCAGATGACACTTTCGAGGACCACTTTCCTACAGCATGCATGGATGCAAGGACTGACTGTATCGCTTATGCATCCAAACTCATCCTTGCCTATGTGCCAACTACAGCGAAACTGAGAAAATGAAAGCGTAAGGTGTTGTCCATAGGGGTTAATTTCCCCCCGGAATTCTAAGTTAAGAAAGACGGCAAGGAAAAACATGTTTTAATACAGTAATATACTCGCTTGGTTGTCTAACCAACCGCTTCGCACCCCATCCCTTCTTAGCTCTCCATGCGGAGAACTAGTTCCTCAGGCTTCAGCTGACCCAATGACGGACGGTTAAGTAAAGGTGCCTGGGAAAAGAAATGGTCGATTTCATAGCATCCGAGTTGAAGATATTTGTGAATAGACGTATATCTCAATCTAGAAAGAGAGAGAGAGAGAGAGAGAGAGAGAGACAGGTTATCTGGACCCAAGAATGGCGACAGTGTGAGGTTACATGGGCGAGTCAGGAGAGAAGAGCTTAGATCTCCAGACTTTGTGAGAAAGAGCGGTGAATGCAGGGCTTCCCTAGAGTTAACCCGGGGGTGGAGTCGGGGGCAGGGGTGGGTGGGAAGGGGAGTTAGAAAGAGCCACAGGGTGGAGGCAGGCAGGAGCTGGGAACCAGTGACCCCCCTCCACCCCTTTTTCAGAAGAAAAACTCCAGGAAGGTACTGCATTAGGCACCAGTTCTCCACTTCACCGAGCCTTGACTGGGTGGAGAAATGTCCGTGTAGAGTCCACGGTGTCTTCAAACTGCGGCCCGCGGCCCACATGCCAGGTGTTTCCGCGGCTGCTGCCTGTCCTGCTTAGCAGTCATCCTGAGCCCACGCTGAATTTGTTCACCGTTGTATTTTTTTAAAACTATAATCTCAGCTCCAACGGTCTGAGGGACAGCGAACTGGCCCCAGTTTTAAAAGTGTGAGGACTCCTGAGAGGTCTAAGACCTCCCATTAGTCTCTGTGCCTATTGCCTGTTCAGGAATCAGAACGCCCTCTTTTCAACGACGGAGAACAACAGGGCCTTTGTCGCCTGAAAGATCCCTGCAGTTGGACAAGGCAGGCACCACTGTGGTTCTTAAGGACTGCGAAATCACAGGTGCGATAAGATGGGAGTATCCAAGCAGATTTCATGAGGATGAAGGATGACATCCAGAACGAGACAGAGCGCGTGCACACACACACACGCACACACTGTGAAAGCATTTTTTTTAGAACATAAGCACAACTCCAGAGACAGAAGAGTAAACACTTAATTGACTGCAAATACATTTTGACATCTAGCAGAATAGTGTTCATACTAACAAGTGATTTCAATTCTAGAAAATGGGAAAAGTGATTTTCCTTGTACAACCACAAACGACAATGTAACAGTGCTCATCTCCAGACTTCCTTAGCAGGCATGACAGGTTGGACAATGGGGACAGCTGAGGAGCACGGGGAGGAGTCTGGTCCCTGGGCATCGCTGCTTTTCTGTTTCCTTTCTACCTGGACTCCGGCACAGACCAGCCTGCCTTAGAGCGTCAGGGTACAGACTAGTTCTGCTGTGTGAGGCTCCCAGCCAGAGGACCTAATTGATGTGCATGAAGTCGGGGCTTTTGCCAGCTCAAAGAGCAGGGACCTCTAATTCAGAGAAAAAAGAGCTGGACCTCTGCCAGGCATGTACCTTTTATGCTTTTCATATAGGCATCAGTCAGACCCTGATTTCAGTCTGACAAACCAGGAAAAATAAAACTGTCAGAACCGCAGCACTCTCTTTACTGGGATTGTTAGGTTGGTAATGGAGAGGAATGTTATTGCTCTGGGCATTTGCATAATATCTATTGATCAAGCATTCTCCCGGCTACTATTCCTCCTGCTGGAGTCTGGCGGGGAGGAGGGCTGTTTCAGGTCTCATCACCACAGTCTCTTTAGATCCCAGAGAGGCATTGCAATCTCCACCCAGCTGCGCACGTGGCCAGGATGTCCCAGCAGGAAGCAACCACAAGCAAGGCTTAGGGCATGGGGCTGGGAATTAGGGCATCTGGGCTTTAGTCACAACTCTGCCACAATCTTGCTGGGTGACGTTGGGCAAAATGCCAACCCATTCTGCTCCTCTGTATATTCCACATGGCCTAGAATGCATTCATTAGAGATCCAACTTGAGCCAAGGTTTGATATCCTATTAAAATTAAAATGCTATTGGAAAGGAAAGTGGCTTTAGTCATTATCCTTGGAGAATGGATTCACCAGTTTGATTTGCTTACAACTGATAGCTCTTTAAGGTTCTGTTTTTGTTTTTAGTGTGAATTGGCTGAAGATGTATATAGAGCTGATCATCAGTTTTACCTTCAACAATTCACGCACATTTTGTAACGTCTCATTGCTTGCAGTACCCACACTGTCAACATCCTTGTTCCTCCTGTTTTCATTCCTCCTTCTTTAGGAATCATTCTTAAGTCTGTACTTAGGTACGTGCTGCCTTTTTTATCTCAAATGGTTGGTCATTCTGAGGTATGCATACCTCCCTAATGTTATTGTTCCCCTTGCAGACCTGTCCATTGTTTAGGTGAAAACCAGCCGTGGGGTGTGAGTTTAGTTTTAGGTCTGAAGGTTACCTAAGGGCCAGTGCCTTGGGGGACCCACCAGTCTCTCTCCAATCAATGAGGCTGGTCTCTTTTACAATTTTGAATTTTGTTGTATATTTTTCCCACTCTCCCCAGGACCTTCTAATGTGGTTCCTTCCAGAACATTTGGTCATGGTCATGATAACTAGCCACCACCTAGCTATTCAGGTCTCCAGGTTATGAATAATGGTGCTTGCGTTATCCATTAGTCCATTGAAATAATTATTTCCATGGGTCTTCTATTTTCATCACTCTTGTATCCTCCAGATGGGTAGAGACCAAAAACTACATCTTAGATGGCTGCCTTATGGAGCTCTAGGGCAAGCCTTGCAAGAGTGAAGGAAACATCCTGTTTTGAATGGGGTAGGTGCATATGGGGAGGATCGGGTAGACTTCCAGACACTCAACTGTGAGAGGCACAACACTGGTCATTGCAGCCATCTTTCCCTGACTCCTGAATCTCTGACAAATAGACTGATGGCGTTTACTGAATTACATCTAGTGATAGGCTATTTGGGCATTTTCTCACACACCAAATCTCATGTGCAGCTAACTTCCCATCTTGTCAGTGAAGCCTTGAATGTTGCTATGATGTTGAACAGGTTTCAGTAGGGTTTCCAGTCAAGATGATTAGGCAGAATAGCCCGGTGATCTCCCTATGAAAACTGGCTAGTAAATACCCTAGGTGCCCCCAGAAGACTGCTGTCTCATGTGCAGCTCTAAGAACAGGAAGTGTTCTTTTCCATTATGCATGAATTGCTATGAAGTGAGAGTCAACTCCATGGCAGCTAACAACAACAGGTAGACTAGAGAAAAGTACCCTAGTCCAGCCCCATATGTGTTTAAAGTGCAAACCTTGCCCCAGGTGATATGCTTGAGAAAGAACGACACAGGAATTCTTCCCTCCTGCTACTTTGTATTCCCTGGTTAATTATGCCGGGTCCTTACACCAGAACTTGTGCAAATCAAGTAAAGCTGAATCCTTGTGTGGCCCATCTCAATCTGATGTTTCACCCAAAGAAACATCAGTCTAGTCTTCAAATTTAGTCCTTCCAAAGCACTGAGAGGGACAAAAAATTGTATTAAACTTCCTATCCATCCTTCTCCCTTAAAGTCTCTGAGCTTAGAACTGAATTATCAGTCTTCTTTGTCACTGTTGTTAATTGATGTTCATTTGGTTTGGACTCATAAGGACCTTTTTATAACAGAACAAAATGTTGCCCAATCCTGCACCATGTTTACCATCTTGGATACTTTTGAGCCCATTGTTGGGGATATTTTGGCTGGTGGTACTGGAGGGTAGCTGTGAAACTAGCTGCAAGATTGGTGGTTCAAATCCACTAGCTGCTCTCTAGGGGAAAGATGGGCCTATGTACTCCTATAAAGGAGAAAGATGAGGCTATGTACTCCCATAAAGATTCACAGCCTCATAAGGCCTGTAGTGGGGGCTGTAAATCAGCAACTACTTGATGACAATGGGTTGGTTATACTTTACAAAGCACAGTGTCTGCTCCTAGTGATTGATCTTTCTTGATGAGGTGTCCAAATGAAGCAAGACTGCATTTGACCACCCTCCCTTGTAAAGATCAATGAAATTTTATTTCTTCAGAGACTATATCCCCTAGACTATCTCTAAAACTGTTTTCCTGACTCTAGCAAGGAGAAAGGGAAAGCTAACAGGAAAGCAAGAGGTGGGAAGAAAGTAGGAAGGCTGGAATATTTGGAAATCTACCTGCATTTCATTGTGATGTGAAATTTATTTCAGTTTCATGAGGTCACAACTAAGACCCAAGATGTCTAAGTAACTTGCCAGAGCAATTAAGTTCCAAGCAAGAGATCCATTTAGTGACTCTGACATGCCAGGGCTGGTTACATTCAAAATCGTTCACATTGTTCTGACAGCCAGGACCCAGGAACCTCCAGGTGAGTGCTGAATAGGACATCAAGGGCAGAGGAGACAAACTGCTAATCACAGTTTGACCCTAGTATAATAATGGGTATAATTAAAGCTTAATTTCTTATCAGTGGGATGTTTCCTTCATACTCCATGTCTTTTGGCAAATCCACATTCAAAACATCTTACTAGAAGAAAAGGGGATCCCATGGAATTCGTAAAGCTCAAACATTTACCTCAAACATATGAAAGAGTTTTTCTCTGTGTCTCTTTAACCCGTGTTCCTATCCCTGCATCCAGAATTTCACTCAGCATTTGCCAGGATGGGAAATAAAAATCTAAGCTATGAGTATCTCAAATCTAGTTGGAAAATCCATAAATAATTAAATGACTTATTACCAACACCCACTGCTAGAAGCTGATTCAGACCTGCTGCCAACCAATAAGACAGGGTAGAATTTTCTTCAGACAGCCTCGTATCTTTCTCCTGTGAGGCTGCTGGTGAATTTGAACCACTAGCCTTGTGAGTAACAGCCCTGTGTGTAATCCACCAGGGCTCCAGTCAAGGACATGTTAAATGGCTGATAAATGGCCCTGTGCATTTTATACTTTATCCTTTTGACATAATGATCTCTCTGCTTGGGATACCTTTCTCTCTCCTTGCTCTGTCTAGCAAAGCTATGCTTTTTGTTCAAGATGGAAAGTTCAGTGAAACCTGGGTGAAGCCTGCTGTGCTTGTCCTCTGGGTGCTTATCCTAGAAGCTGGGGTTAATTGACCCTCTTTGTATAGATAACATATGACAGTGTTTTTAATTACTTTACATGTTATTGTTTGACAGTGGAGTATAAGCTAGTTTAAGACAGGAATGTAGTTGCTGCTTTGTATTTCTAGCACATGGCATTGTATCTGAAGCCAAGCAGACAGTCTCTGTAGTTACTGACTGATGAGCATTTGAAGAAGCAGCGAATAAGCTGGGAGCCCTTCACTGGTGCAAATGGTTAGTTAACACATTGGGTCAGACTGGGTTGACTAGAGAAACAAATCCAGTGATGCTCATATATGTGTAAGAAAGAGTTTTATTTCAAGATGTAATTATATATCAAGCAAATATCCCAGCCAAGTCCAGATCAAGTCTGTAAGTCTGATATTAGTCTATAAGTCCCTCTTCGGACTCTTGCAGTCATATGCAATGATGCAGAATGCAGGAAAATCACAAGAGAGTGAGTGCAATGTGGTGTGAATCCCATGGAAACACCACAGGGCTCTGAAACCTCTCAGGACAGCCAGCAAGCAGCAAGGTCTAGAGAATGACCTCCAGAGAGCTATATAGCTCAATCCAAGTGAGGCCATCAGGCTGAAACCTGATCGAAAGACTACACTCCACCCCTACACTTTTATATATCTTCAAATTGACATGAAATTATATAACTACTACCAAAACTTTGTTGCTGACAGATTGGAGGTTTATGTCCACCAAGAGACACCTCAGAAGAAAGCCTTGTCAATATACTTCTATTGACAATCTGTCAATTGGAAACCCTATGGGACAGAACTGCACTCTGACACATATGGTACCATCCTCAATTGGAATTGATTTAACTGCACCTGATTATGTAAGCTGATGCAAACCATGATTCTCCAGGGAGACATGGTGGGGATTTCTTGGAGGGCATAAAACTTGGATTCTCCCTTAAAGAATAGCATTTGGAATTGTTGGCACTGCCAATGTGCAGAAGCAAGTACCCATCTGGAAAGATGAGTAATAAAAGATCTAAATTATAAGATAATGAAAACATTTGAAAATGCAGAGGTGGTATCCAACCTGTCGATGGGGTCACAGCCTGATGGTGCCTCTCTGTGGATTGCCTTCTCATAAAGAGGGTCCAGGGAATGTCTCCCTCTGTCTGATTTCATTCTCCTGCTTACTTGCCACCTTGAGAGCTGCCGGAGTCCTGCCATCTCCCCACTGTTCTTAGATCCACACAACTCTGCACCACCAGCCTGTGTTACCCTGCATTCTGCATCATTGACTGTGACTGCACCATTGAGAGGTACTTATGAACTAGTATCAGACTTGTGGACTTGAGTTGCATTGGGCTGGGATGTTGTCTTGGTTTATAATTACTTCTTGATATAGAGTTTTTCCTTACACACATATGTCTCTGGATTTGTTTCTCTAGTCAATTCCTTCTGCCTAGGTTTTCAATAGGTACATCGGTTCCAGATATCCCATCCCATTGTCAGACAATATCACATCTTCAAGAGAAGCAAATGTTTTCAAAGAGAAAATAGATGTTGTTTTGAATGATAAGCTCAACTGACTGCCCATCATAAATATACAGCACAGTGCCCAGAGAGAAAGATCTTGGCAATCTTGACCACAGAAAAAGACACCCAGAAAAGGCATAGGGACCATTCATCTGAATCCAAAGACATCATTAAAAAGAAGGCACTGCCATCTTGAGATGCTTAAATTCACTTTGATCAGTATCAAATGTTTGGTGAACTTCTGTTGGGTGCCAAGAAGCTTATTCAGCCTTGGAACTGCACTCCCGCTCTTCCTCTTTTTCTTCTTCTTCTCGTGAACCTACCACCTCTTTTACCACATCATCAAACAGACACAAGGGTAGGTGCATGCAAGCCTGCACTAAAGCAGGGGGAAGGAGAAGACAACATGTTCTTAAGCATACAATCACTAAATCTGGATCAGCTGCTTAACGGTTATCAGTGAAAAATGAACAGTGTTTGTCTCTGTGGAAAAGGTCCCATGACTATGAGTCAAGCATAAAAGGAGGAGACCTCTGTGGCATTTGAGGTTTTAAAAAAGTTAGGTATGAAGTCTACTCTGTATACATATCACCTACGTGCAACAAAGCCTCACCAGCTTCTTCAACCCTTCCTCCTACCAACTTCCAGCCACTACCCCTCACCCTCACCAAGACAAATGAGCTCGCCTACTTTTATATTTTATATAAATGAAGTTGTAGATATGTATTCCCTTTGCATCTCTCTTTTTTCATTTAAATTCTTTATTTCATTTGTTCAGTTCATCAATGAAGAAATACAAGTTCAGAAAAGAATTACTCATACTTTCTCCAGATTAGTAATATGAAACCTTGAGTAAGAGTTACAAATTATAGCAATCAAAATACTCAAAATGTATTTTGCATGATTCTTAAATCTTGCCCCATTGTAAAACCTATAATGTAAGCCATTTAAAATGTAACCCCAGAGCCAAGAAAAAAGCCATCCCTCTATTTGTCAGGGGAAGGGGTACCAAATAGGCAATTGTGTGGTAAATCCATGCTCCAACAAAGAGTCTGAAATGCAGGAGTGCTGTAGACAGATCTGGATCACTCAAGTAATCGAGGAGACCGATGCCAAATAAGAGCACAACACTTTCGGGCTGAGCCCCGGTGGCGTAGTGGTTGTGCGCGGGACTGCGGCCCACTGGGATGGAGGTTCGATTCCAGCTCCACGGAGCAAAGGCTGGGCCTCCTACTCCCACCACCTGAGGGCAGTGATGCCCCCCCCCCCAAAAAAAAAAAAAAAAGAGCACAACACTTTCGATGCCATTCGGGTGGGCTCTTCATACACATTCCACTTTGTCATCTGCCTGAAGATGCTTCTTAGCAGTTTCCCCTTTGCCAAGATATGCACAGTCTTCTAGGTTAGCAAAAGTCTTTTTTGCAGTTCTGTACACTGCCGTTACAGTGCTCCTAAGCATCATTTTGGAAAGAACCATCGTTGCATAGGAGGCAAAGGCCATGAACACATCATTCTCAGCTAGTTGAGGGAGGCCAGTCATTTTTGTATTTCAGTGTGGATCTGGAATCTGTGGATGTGCAGGCGAGGGAAGCTGCACCTCTCTTATGTCTCATATGCTCACAGTGTGTCTATGAAATTCATCAACATGATTGCATGCTCACCTTCTTTATCAGTTGATGTTCCATTGTGTGAACACACACTAATAGATTTCTCTAGTCTACTTGTGAAGGACATTTGGATCATTTTCACTTTAGGGTTATTCCGAAGAAGGCTGCCTGAATACTTCTGTATATGTTATATTGTAAAATGCTTATTTATTATTTGTACTACTTGAATTTTATTATGTGTGGGAGTATACAATTTTAAAGAGAAAACGTGTTTTTAAAACACCTCAAGAACAGAGACTTGGTGTGTTTTTTCTTAAGCAATCAGGAGAGAAAAAATGAATAGAATGAAATCATGAATAGTGGCTATTTATGGAATGCTTAGTGAATCAATTCTTCACAAAGAATTTTATTTGTAAAATAAATGTAACCTCCAGATTTCCAGACCTACAGATACTCTTGTTATTCCCACTTTCTACCTGTGGAAACTGAGATTAAGGGAGAATAAGTAATGTGCCCAGACTCATACAGTTAGTAAGAAGAGAATCAGGTGCTAATGTTTATGTAATAACCTCCAACTATATATGACATCACTATCTCTAATTGGACAAGACTAGAAGTTCAGGGGCCTTTTAAAGGTAGGATGGATAGCAGTTCACAGACTGTTAAGCCTGGCCCAATAGCATGACTTATTTTCCCTCCCTGACACTTAATGTCCTAATTAATCACATATTTTCAAACATGAAAGAAAGATTAGATGTTTGGTAAGATGAAAGAAAGGAATCTGTTCCCATCTGGCACCTTCAAGACTGTCTATTTAAATCATCAGGAACACTTCCATACAACCTCCCTGGGAATTTAATGATTCCACAAGAAGGCTTGGAAATTTAGCAATGTCACAACCAATTTGGATCCAGTGGCACTGGGATATATTGAAAAGAGGAGAGATCTTGGGCTTAGAACAGGGACGACTCAACATTTCCTATTAAAGAGGAGAGAGTAAATACATTAGAATTTGTAGGCAAAACACTGTCTGTCACAATGATCTATGGGCAGTGTGTGAGAAATGATATGGCTATTTTCATCAAGGAGTATCTGGGTAGTGTAAGTGGTTGATGTGTTTAGCTGGCCTTCCGACTTACTTCAAAAACCTCTGCCATTGAACACCCTTTGGAGGACACTTCGTTCTATTCTTGACACAGGTGGGACCATCTTGAGTCAGAATCAGCTTGCGGGTAATTGGTGTACTGTGACAATAAAATTTTATTTATGGACAGCAAAATTTGAAGTTCGTGCAACTTGCACAAGTCATGAGATACTTTTCTTCTTTTAAATATTTTTGCCAAAATATAAAAGGCATTCTTAGTCTAAGTCCTACATGGTGGCTTCAAATGTTCGTGAAAAATTCCATGCTCTTTTAATTCCATTTTTTTCCAGAAACATTTTGAAATCGGCTTATATTAAAATAGGCGGCAAACTCTTGGAACCTAGCTTTGAGTCCTGCCTCTGCCATTGATTAATTCCTGGGTCTTGAATATGAGCTTCACTTCTCTCTAAGGGAGAAAAGTAAAACAATTATTGTATTTGGCACTGCCATTGTAGATAAGTGCTAGACTGTCAACCACAAGGTCATCAGGTTAAGCCTCCTAGCTGCTCCTGGGGAGAAAGATGAGACTATATGATACTATAGATACTTACTGCCTCAGAAACGCTATATAATACCCTTATGAATTGGAATGGACTCAATTGCAGTGAGTTCCCTGGCTGACCCTGAGCTCGTGTTTTACATGTTTTGTTATTGCTGCAGCTAAATGTCAAGGAACCTATTTTCGACACATAGTGACTACAAAGATGGAAATTGAACCACTAGGTATTTTCACATAGTTACAATAATTGCTAAAGAAATTCTGTGCATAAATGTGCCTCCACTGAACTCTATTAATCAGGATTCAGTTGTATGCCAGGGGTCTCTTTGTTTATTCAATGATAGATACAATTTCTGCTTTTTCTAAAATTATGTGATTCCTTTGAGTGACCCTAGGTGCACTGCCCTTGTAGAGTTAGTCAGATTAGAATGATATGATTAGAAATTTCATCCCAACTGAGGCCCGGTGCACAGTAGTTGTGTGCAGGCCTGCGGCTCACAGGGTTGGCAGTTCAAATCCAGCAGCAGCTCTCCAGGAGCAAGACTGGGCTTCCTACTCTCACCAGGACAGTGACGCGGGGTGGGGGGTAGGGGGGGAGAGAAAGAAATTTCATCCAGTTGAATTATAGTTTTATTCAATTATCATTTCATCAAAATCTATGTTTACTGAGTCCAAAGCTAAATGCATGTTCTGAAAGGTCCCTATTCTATTCAAAACTAGGCACAACATGAGTTGGCAAAGATTAGACGCCTAGCACAACAGCTGACATTTGTTTACGTCCTCCTTAATGAAAAGAATCAAATTCAGAGAACAATTTGAGGGAGCTGAGTGATACCTGCAAAGATAAGGCCATGACTTTATAAGACAAATTGTAATCAATGTGCTTTTTTATTTTATTAGAATATCATTTTATTGGGGGCTATTACAGCTCTTATTCTATTTAGCGATTGTGTCAAACATATTTTTACGTATGTTGCCATCATTATTTTCTAAGCAGTTACTTTCTATTTGAGCCCTTGGTTATCAACTCCCCTTTTTTCCCTCCCTAGCCCCTTCATGGGCCCTTGATAAATTATAAATTATTATTATTTTCCTATCTTACACCGACCACTGGCCCCCTTCCCCATGGTTTCTGCCATTTTTCCTCCTGGGCAGGTTGGGAGGTGGTGTGGTGGTGGTTATGTGTCTGTCATTGTGATTGGTTCCCCCTTCCCCCATGTCCACTTTCCACACCTTCCCCCTACCCTCCTGGTATTGCTACTCCCATTCCTGCTCCTGGATTCCTTTTGTTGTGGGCTCTTATCTGTTCTCTGTACCTCGTCCACAGTGGAAGGCAGGACTCATAATAGTGCGGGGTGTGAAAGCCTCAAAGAATCAGAGGAATATTGTGTGTTTCATCAGTGCTACACTGTTCCCTGGTTGACTTCTTCCTTTCTTGTGACCCCTTTGTGAGATGTCGCCTTGTCAACAAGCAGATTTTTGGTCCCTGCTCAGACCCTCCTCCTCCTCAACAATATGTGTGTTTATTTGTTTGCTTGGGGTCTTATGATGCCTGATACGCTATCTCATCAACTCTTCATGATCACAGGAACTGCTGTGCTTCTTCCACGTGGGCTTGTTGCTTCCTATAAATGTCTTTTTAAAGAAAGTAAACCTAAAATATCCAATGTACAAATTCCAACTCTGAGGTCTGGTCAACTCTCTTATTTTCAAACGGATTCCCTAAGTCTTCTTCAATCAGGCATTCCCTAGGCTGGTCATCGCTTCCTATGATTCTTCTACTTAATGGCCCAGTCTTGGACCAAATCCTACAGAAATCAAATCCTGCAAGTTGACTCTACACAACTGCTCCTACTTTCTGATGCTTTCTTAAGATGCACAATTCATTTCTGCCCCAATATGTGAGTATTCATATAGTGCAGGAACACACCTTAGATATCAAGATAAACATAGACCCAAAGTTAAAGAATGGAGGGAAATATATCAAGTTAACAGATGTCAATAGGAAGCAAGAGTCACAATATTAATCTTTGACAAAATGGTCATCAGAATCATCTCTCAGCCAAAATGAGAGACAAAGTAAACACTGGTCTGAGATTGGTACAAAAGGAGAGAAAGTGAAACTGAAATAAACAGGTTAACTTTCAGCATAAAATCTGATTTCCGTGGTGGTTAAAATCCAGCAGCAGCTCTCCAGGAGCAAGACTGGGTAGCTCCCACAGCCACCAGAGGGCAGTGATGCCCCTCCAAAAAAAAATTTGATTTCAAACAACAGAAAAAAGATAGGAAAGGAAGAGGAGACCAAAATATATTTCAGAAGAGACTCTGAAACTTGCTCTTATAGACGCTAAAGCAAAAGGAATAATAGATAAAGTGAAAGAACTAAACAGAAGATTTTAAAGTAAGGGTTAAAGATACAAAGTGTAATATGAGATGAGCAAAGACCTGGAGTTTGAAAACAAAAAGGGAGGACTACCTTGAGCATGCCTCAAGCTGAAAACATTGATGAAGAAATTCAAGCCTCAAAATACAATATTGAAAAATTAGATGAGTAAAATATTGAATGCTGCAGAAAGCCTCAAAGAAGATGGGAAGAATGCACAGAATTACTCTACCAAAAGAACTGGCTGATGTTTACATATTTCAGGATTGAGAAATAATGGTACTGAAGAACAGAGTATAAGCTACATTGAAGGCATTCATGAAAATAAGGCCTAAGGCATTGATTGATATATTTGGGAAAAAATGCATGTAGACCTGGAACTACTTAATTTTCTATACCAAGGAATGTGTGAAATACCTACCTGGTTATCTGATTGGACCAAGACTTCTCTTTCCTATCATATTCTGTTAGTCTGGATTAACTGAGACACTCATATGTGTAAGAGAGAGCTTTAAATCAAAGAGCAATTGCATATGGAGAAAACATCCTAGTCCAATTCAATCAAGTCCATAAGTGCTATATTAGCATATATGTCTGATACTAGTCCTTAACTTTCTCTTTAGACTCATGTAACAACTCTCAATCATGCCAAATGCAGGAAGATCATAGGCTGGTGGATGCAAGGTCTTGTGGATCCAGTGGCGATGGAAGCATCTTAGCCCCGAAGAGGTTCTCCACATGACTCCTCAACAGAAAGGTGAATCATAGAGAGAGTGTGGCCCTCCTACATGGAGAAAGAGAGGAAATTCCCAGAATCCTCATGCAAAGGTCGTGCCCATCAGGTGATATCATCAGTCTGATTGACAGGCTAAACTCCACCCTTCATTCTGTTTATCAAGTTGAAATGAAATTATGTATCTACTACCATATGAAAGTAAAATGTTGTTGAAGATAATAGAAAACTGTTGCAGAATTTCATTGAGAGAAACTTCCAGAAATTCAAGCCAGATTCAAAAGGGCACTAGGAACTATGAATAGTGTTGATAAAGTTAGGCTGAAAGCATAAGATACCAGGGAAGAAATGTTTAACTGTGTTTCATAAATTATGCAAAGGCATTAAACTGTGCAGATGATAAAATTATGGATAACATTACAAAATATGGAAGTCCATAATGCTAAATTCTCTTTCTGTAGAACCCATACATAGACCAAGAAGCTGTTGTCTGGATCGAACAAGAGAATGCTGAATGGTTTAAAATTGGGAATGATAATTTCCAGGTTTGTAGTATTTCAGTATATTATTCAATCTATATGCTGAGAAATTACCTTCAGCACGACATTATGAAGAAGAGCATGACATTGGGATTGGGGTACAATACGTTGCCAATGTGTGATATGTCATTGACATAACTTCACTTTCTGAAAGTAAAAAGGATTTGAAAAAACTGATTAATAAATATCAGAGACTACAGTCTTCAACATGGACTGCACCTCATCTTAAAGAAAATAGAAATTAAAACTGGCCCAATAAGCAGCATAAGAGAAAAAGAGGAAAATTAAAAGTGTCAAGGAATTCATTTTTCTTGGATCCACAATCAGCTTCTACAGAAGTAGCTGCCTAGAAATCAAACAATGTATTGTAACAGGCATCTTCAAAAAGTTTATGGAAATGTGGAATTAAAAGATGGATATAGAAAATATGTCTTCATTTTAATTTCACAGCATATGTTCTATTAAGGGCAAGATACTTTTGTAAGTGATATTACCAGAAAGTCCTTTCCTACAGAAATGAGGGCCTTGGGAATTTGACCATATCAGTACGGTCTTCTTTACCTTGTCAACTAATGAAAAAAAATGGGTGCCCATTATAGATTTTCTCAGATTAGAAAACAAAAAGAAGGAAAATGAAGTCAAATAAGGACTATAAGGTGGATGCCTAATAATTTTTGCATCAAAACATTTATACAATTGTCCTTCTTTTATGATAGAGATTAGCAGAAGCATTGTTATCATGGAGAAGGCTTCTCTGGTGAAACTTTCTGAAGCATTTTTCTGCTACAGCTTTAGCTAATTTTCTCAAAGCCCTCATAATTGACAGATGCTATCATTCTTTGACCCTCCAAAAGGTCAACAAGCAAACTGCCTTGGACTCTCCAAATCTTGTTGCCATAACCTTTGTTTAGATAAGTCTTCTTGTCTTTGACCAACCCCCCTCCCCTCCCTTGGTAGCCACTGCTTTGACTCTGTGTCCGCTACACAACCTTGGCAGTAAAGCCATGTTTCATCTATGGTAGTGATTCTTTGAACAAATGCTGCAAGACTTTGACCCCACTTATTGAAAAAGCTCTGTTCTTGCCTGCAATTTATCTGGGCCCAGCAGTTTTGGCAGGCATCAAGCAGAAATTTGGCTGTACAATAATTTTTCACCCAACATTGTGTAAGCTGAACCAAATGAGATGTCTATCATGTTGGCTACTGTATTTGCTGCTAATTGTCAGTCCTCTTCAATTAGGGCATGAACAAGAATAATTATTTCCTCATGGATGTATGTGGAAAAGCTGCCAGTGAGGGTTTCATCTTCAATTTTGTCTAATCTCGTCTCAAAATCCCTTTGTATATTACTGATGTCTCTAACAGCATTGTGCCCATAAACTTTCCATAAAACATCAAGAATTTCACCATTCTTTCATGGACGCTTCACCATCAATCTGATGTTTTATTTTGTTTCAATTTTAACAGAATTCATGTTGCTCTGATAGAGGCTCTTATCAAACTGTTCGCTTATTCTTAGAGCTTCAACTGGATCTTTTCCAGGCATGCCAAGTCTAATCGGTACACATTTATTTTGGTGCAAAAATATTTTGAAACCAAGGGAATTTTTCATAAAAAACATTTCCCATGAGCTTTTTTGAAGACTCCGCTGCCAATGACAGCTTTTAAGTATTGAAATACAAAGATATTACCTGGAGGACAAAGTGACAATTGACCTTTTATTTTTAACTACTTCACACGCATGCCAAGCCTGGCAATGATTTAAGAAAACCAAAGAAAGAATGATGCTTTGTGATTATGGTATTGATTACACGCCATAGAGTTCCAGAAGAGCAGAGAAATCTGTCTTAGAAGAATTACAACCAGAATGCTCTTTAGACTTGAAGACAGTTAGACTTCATGTTACATACATACATTGGTCATGTTATCGGGAAGAATCAGTCCCTGGAGAAGGACCTCAGGAAGAGATTCATCAAAATAGTCAACATAGTGGCCACAACAATGAACTCACACATAACAGCATTTGTGAGACTGGTGCAGAACTGAGTAGTGTTATCTACTTTTATATATAGGGTTCTTTTTGAGTAGGAGCTGACTCAATGATTCCTAACAACAGACTTCCCCATCAGCAGAAAGTATAACGCTGCAGTGTCTTCAGGGGCCTAAGGAATAGATATAAGCAATGCCTGCCAAATCTCTCTTCACTGCAAGTAATAAGCATTTAAATTGCATAGTAACTTTACTGGGAAGGACTATATTGAGCTGGATGAGAAGAAATTCCCCCCAAAGTATAATGCTGGCTTCCTAATATAACAGCATCCTTTGTTCAGGATGTTACTCACATTCAAGGTCCTGTGCAACCCTGTCATAGCTCCCTGCCAGCTCTGACCCGCAGGTTCAGCATCCACATTACGTGCCCTTCCAGCTAGGATAGTTTTCATTGCCAGCTTCTTGTTTTGCCCAAATTTCTGGATTACAAAAAAATCTGTCAGAGCAGTAAAAAATATGCCATGTATCCTTTACATATATTCCCCAATTATTAATATTTTAATACAGGCTTAATCATTACATTTATCATCTATGCAACTGCCTAATCTAAAGATTTATTTTTACTTTCATCAGTTGTCTCAAAACATTATTTATGGCAAAATAAAATTCTGTGTCATGTATCGTGTTGAGTTATCAAAATTCTTTAGTCTTTTTGATCTGAAACAATTCCTCAGGTTTTCATTGCCAAGACAAACGCGCTTTACAAATTACACTGTATTATATTGTGGAATGTACTTCAACTTGGATTTATGGGGTATTTCTCCCTAAAGTGATTCAAATTGTGCACTTTAGACAGATATACCACAAAAGTTATTCTGTTATTATTTGGTATAAGAATAAGAAAAAAACCACGTTGCTACTAAATTTGGTGAAGAAAGCAGCTGGTGCCAGACTATCAGAAACAATAATATTTGAGGTCTCCAAGACTTGTCTTAATACAAGCAGCCATCTAGGTGATGCATCAGTTGAGTCCATATACAAGAAGCACACCAGTCTGTGTGATACAAAGAGTCTAATAATGAAGTTCCAATGCTCCAAATCTGGAAGCATATCAGAACTTAAATTCTGAACACCTGGACTATAGAAGGCTATGGTGTCCAAAATCCACTGGTAGTGGCCCCTGAATAAGACTGGTGAGTTTCCGCTACCATAGGTGTGAATAGTCTTTTTATCAGACATAGTGCATTGTAGAATAGATTGTGACAGATGTAGTTAGTTTAAAATGTAGCACATTTTTATTTGGTCTCCCTTTGATTCAGTCTTAATGTTTTCCTGATTTTAATATTCTCTTCTTTCTCTTTAATTGAGGTTTTATTTTGTCATGGCTGTTGGGTTTTTGGTTTTGTTTTGTATTGCTTTCTATATATAAATTTCAGGAGGGGTGAGTCTATAGAAGCAGTAGCTGGATTAATAATTTCCTAGGGGAAGAGGAGCCCTCTTGGTCACATGTTAGGTTTCAATCTGCATGGCCATCAGTTCTAAACTAACAGCAGCTCCAAAGAAGGAAGACTGGGCTTGCTACTACTCCTGTAAACAGCCACAGTCTTAGAGAGCCATAGGGAGGTCACTGCAAGTCAGCGTTGACTCGATGGTGGTAGGTTGGTTTGGTTTTGAGAGGGCCATGAGATGACAGGATCAGAGGGGTGGGGAGCTAACAATAATGAATAGAAGAAAGAAGAAAATGTTCTGAAATTGACTGTGGTGATGATGGCACAACTCTTCTAAATATTGTTGAAACTATTGAATTGTATAATATTGAATTACATGTCAATACAACTATTTTAAGTACATGACAGGAAAAAGGTATTGCTACTGTTATAGCTCTGAAGGCGGCGGAGCATTCAGGACGCAAAGTTATAAAAACATCTTCCAAATAACCAAACACCTTGAGGCTACAAGTCATTGGGTTTGAGAACCATGGTCTTGAGGGCCTCTCAATGGAGTGGCAATCACACAATGTGCTGCATTGAATAGTGTCTTATAAACTCCTACTGATCTTTTCCTGTTCTGAGAAAAAAGGAATGATGAAATTGAAGGCACATGGAAATAATTTGTCCAATGGAATAATGAGCAAAGTGAATGTCAATTTCCAAGACTCTGAGACCAAGAGAACTAGACGTTGCCTAGCTACCACTAACAAGCGCTCTGGATGGGATCATATTAGAAGGTCCTGAATAGAGTTGAGATATCATGTGGAACAAAATGCAGTGTCATAAAAAAGACGAGATTTTTGGTCAGATAGAAATTGGTCGATCCCTTTAGACCAGTGATTCTCAACCTTCCTAATGCCATTACCCTTTAATACAGTTAATGTTGTGGTGACCCTCTCCCCAAACCATGAAATTATTTTTGTCGCTACTTCATAACTGGAATTTTCCTACTGTTATAAATTGGGCGACCCCTTTGAAAGGGGCTGTTCGACACCCCCTCCAGGGGTCATGACCCACAGTTGAGAACCACTGCCCTAAACTGTGGCCTTTACTCCCTCGTCAGATCTGAAACTGATCTCACCTCCTTGGCTCCATTTCCAGGCAAACAATAGGCTGCACTGGTAAAAAGCAATGACACTAGTGAGGTATGGGCACCTTAGAATAAAAAATCAGTTAAGGTTAAAAGGGCAGAATTTACCCAAAGACAAAATCCAGAAGGGTTAGGAAAGAAGGGAGAATGGAAGCAGAAACCACAGGAGGATAGTGGGATAAATGGTGCTGCCTTGTGGAGAATGCAGTGAGATTAAACACAATGTGTATGAGCCATTGAATGCCTTGGTTTATTCCAAATAAAAAATGTTAACCGTTGAACATGTCTCTGAGATCAGAGGACAGCTGCAGACAAATGATTTCAGCAATATCTTTGTCTTTGTCTGCTATGATGTCTTTGGGGAAAATTAATAAAAATAGATAAATAGTTTAAAAATCCAATCAAAATGGAGATGATCTACTGGATTAGTTAGTTCAAGGTCAAGGTATCAGTTAAGAAGGTTACAGTGACTGTTTTGGAGTATTCCAGAGTGACAATTTTGATAGATTTTCTTAAAAGGCTTAGAACAATCATGGAGAATCGTAATGAAAAAAAAAATTTAGAAAAAATAACCACATTCTAGAAAAAGGTCTGGGAAACCTTACTTGTTGTGGGTAGTAAGGGCTATCTTTACCCCATATAACCCTACAATTCTGATCTTGCCCTTCCAGACTTCTTGTTTTTCCCCAAATTCAAAGAATATTTAAAATGGCCATGAGTCCTTTGAAGATGCCTAAACTGCCATTTTGACATGGTGTCAACTAAAGAGTGCAAATTCTTCAGGGCAGGGTCAGAAATATAGATACACTTCCTTTGGAGGCATATAGACTTAGAAAGTGAATATGATGAGAAACAATAGCTTCACATTTTTATTCTTGGTTTAATAAAAGTTTCTATGATTTTATAGTAAAATTTTTCACTTACTCAAGCAATCTTAAGAAGCGTGTGATGTCAATTTGCCCCATTATTGGTCACACTATTGACAAATTTCTGTTTTTAGAACCAAAAGTACTATATTCTTTGCAATGACTAACTATTTTAAGACTGCATTAACACACTGTTACTCTTCATACTTTAATCCACAACTTTTACCATCCATTTGGAATTCTTCCCCCCGCCCCCCTCCCCCAGGTTTATAGAATTTTTTAAAAACTGAGGTAAAATCTACAAAATAAAATATCTTCCTATCTTGTTTTGTTTTGTTTTTTGACATCACTGTCCTCTGGTGGGAGTAGGAGGCCCAGCCTTGCTCCTGGAGAGCTGCTGCTAGATTTGAACCACCAACCCAATGGGCCGCAGTCCCGCACACAACCACTACGCCATGAGAGCTCAGCCCCAAAATCTTCCTATCTTATGTCCTGTTGCAAGTTCAGTTCTTTGAAAAGCAGATGCTAAGAGAGAATATTATGCAAAAAAAAAATTTTGGAGTGGGCAGTATCTGTGAAAAGTAAAGGAGAGAAGCTAGACTAGACAGAAGGACCTGTCAGAGTCAAAGGTTGACCTGACAGGGGCTGGGTGAACCCCACACAGAGCTCCAGAGCTCAGACTGTCTTGCAGGGTTTCCATCTCACCTGAAAATGATGAGGCCTTTGCATCCTGCCTTCCTCCAACCTTTGGGACCAGTGTGGTCACAAGTAGAAAGTGTGGCATTGCCTGAGACGTCCAGTCACTGGGGAAAGGTATCTCACTACACACGTCTGCCCTTGTTGAGCCTTCTGCTTGAGCACGTGAGCGTATGAGCTGCTCCTCACCCCATAGCCAGAGATGGAAGACAGCAAGGCAGCCTCGATTAAGGAGCATGTGGGCTCTCACACATGACAGAGGCAAAGAGAGGAAGCAGGGGAAGGGCCTCGGCTTTCTCAAATTAGACACAGGACTTATATTTGGTGGGGGGCACACATGGGAAAAGGGAGACACTGGTTGCATTGGTGACTTCTTAAGGCTTATTAGGAATCTCAGGAACAAAGCTTTTTGTGAGGAAAATGCCCTAATGAGAATGGATGTGATGATTATTTACCTAATTGGGCAGTAATGACTGAGGTGCAGGCCACATTCCTGGGATTAATAAAGAGCTGGGGAGTTGACAGTTTAGGCCATTATGCTCAGCTGGAAGTTCATCTTGGTGAAGGGCAGAGTGCCAGGATTATATCAGTACTGTAAAATGAGCTCAAAAATTCAGAGAAGTTGGAATTTATTTTCTGAGGAAGATTTTTAATTGTCACTTAAGTACCTCATGCCAAGGTAGGGAATACCAATTCTACCATGAAACAGACTTTCACGCAAGATCTTCAAATCGTGTTAACATGCAGAGTGTCCTCCAGTGCTTGCTGTTATAAAAGTAGGGTGAGCGGAATCCTGGTTGTTGGCAGATGCAATCTGAATCATAACTACCCTCCAAACCACACAGCAAAGACACTGCCAATCTTGTGCCATTTTCACAGCGATTATTGTATTGTGTTAGGCTGTGTTGTGTTGTGGTAATTCTATGTTACATGACGCAACGTGATGTGATTTGGAACCCCTTGTTCCAGCCACTGTGCCAATCCATCTCATTGGGATCTTCTTATCTTTCTCTGACCCTCTACTTTATCAAACATGATGGCCTTTCCTAGGGTCTGGCCTCTCCTGATCCCATATTCAAAGCAGGTGAGATGAAGTCTCACCATTTTCACTTCTAAGAACTTCCTGGCTTTTCACACTTGTTCTTCTGGTGGAGAGGCTCTTAAATAAGCAAGCACCAACCTCCCAGACATGGAGTGGATTCCTACTGAAAACAGGCCTAGCGATCAGAAGAGAACTGCCCCTTTGAGGTTTGGAGGTTATAGACTTCATGGGAGTAAAGGGGCTCATTCTTCTCCCACACTGGTGGAGTCAAACTACTGACCTTAGAGTCATTAGCCCAATGCACAGCTCACTTCATCACCAGGCCTCCATGAGGTACTTAGGAGCATCAAATATAGTTTCTTGTGCAACCACAAGCAAACAAGCTCTTATTGCCTCTCTTGCTTTAAAAACAAAACAATAATATCAAAGACCTTGAGTTGTTTGGAGCAATACACACTCTGGAAACTCACAGTTGGAATTTTTGCCCAGTATCCCTTAAAGTCAGAGCAGTTTTTTATTCAGAGTCGCACAAATGGAGTTAGTAAGATCTTAGATTATCAGAGATGTCAATGTCCCCACCCGAATTATGTTTACATTTAGTACCTACTTTATTCAGGGTAATAAATGTTCAGTTGGTATTCACTTACCAAGAAAGAGTTACTCTGATGGTGTGGTAATTACATAATCTCCTGTCAACTTGAGCCAAGGGGCGGAGTCTAGCCTCTCAATCAGGTCATAGCCAGTGGTGCCGCTGTGTGGGCATGGCCTTCTCCTGAGGATTCTGGGAACTTTTGTCTTCCTTCCTGGAGACAATACACACATTCTTTCTGCTTCACAACTCTGTGGACAAGTCACATGAAGCTATGCTAATGGCAGCCAGAGCTCTAGAACTGGAGGAGTCACATGGAGAGCCATGCCAGCACTGCCATGTTTCCACAAGACTTTTCACCCATTGGACTGTGGTTTTCCTGCTTTCTGCATCATTGCATATTGTGCATGAGTCGGTAAAAGAGTTTATGGATTATCACCAGAAATATGGACTATCAGATGTATGGACTTATAACAGCCTTATGGACTTGATCTGGACCAGACTGGGATCATTTATTGATGCATAATTGCTTCCTAATATAAAGTTATCTCTTACACATATATGAACACCTCTGGATTTGTTTCTCTGGTCGACCTGGACTAACACATTATAGACTACCACAGATGGCTACCACGATTTATGTGGCTCAGTTCCACATGTAGAAATGCAAACAGCAGCTGAGAGCAAGCAAGCAGAAATCTAGAGGACAGTGCCTCAACTTCCCCTCGGTGCAGGGGTGAATCCTATAATGATGAATTTTGCATTTTAAAGGAAATTGCAAATTCATTTCCTTGATCCATATTCCCTTCTTCTTCTAGCCAACACTGGGTATCTTTCTAGAAAGTGTGATAAGGGCCGAGATGAGAAACACAAGCAAGCACGGCCATTGACAAGCAGAAGTTTATAATAGAACAGAGATCGTAAACTCGAGAGAAGCCTTTCAGAAACCCACACACCCCTTCTTGTTCCTTCCTTTAATATCTTGATTCTGTGTTCATTGCCATCATCTGAGGATCTTGAAAGAAATGGCAATTTGCCTCAAACTGTTCACTGCAACACCACCTCTGCTGCAAGAAGCCAATCCTCAATAGCACGATACATTTAAAGAAAGTCACCATTGACCATTGTAGTCACCCAGTGCTAGCATCTGAAAATGTGAAGATGAATAAAAGATAATTACCTTTGCCTGCCCATGGTAGAGCAGAAGGAGAAAGAGGAAAAAATGAAATGCATTAATGACTCATATGGTCTTGCTATAGATTTACTTATGTCCCCCCCCAAAAAAAAGATAATGCCATCCTAATCTACCCATGAACAGTTCCTTACTTTGAAAGACAGTTTCAAAGATGATAGGCATTAAGTTATTATGAGTTCATACTGGAGTCATATGGGTCTTAATCCAATCTGAGAGAAGAATTTATGAAAGAAGGGACACGGAGACAGGCAAAGATGTGCTGTGTAACACTGCAGAGGCAACCCAACACACACCTGGACACCTAGCCCAACTAGAAGCTGGAGAAGAACACCCAGAGCAACCAGAAGCTCAAAGGAGGTCTGGCACAGAATCTCCCTCGGAGAAACCAACCTCAGAAGAAAGCCACATGGCCAGCACCCTGATCTCCACCAGGATCCAGAACTGTGAGACAATAAATGTTTGGACTTCAAAGTACCACTCATTCTGTGGTACTTTCTTACAATCGTTTTGGCAAACCAATGCAAGTATTAAGAGAGAAGGGTAAAGAGAGACACAAAAAAGGAAATAATCAAGCTGAGGCCAATAGTCAAAAAAACTACATAAGTAAGCTAAGCTAACCTGAAATGACGTATGAAGAGCCAGGCGACAGTCTAGGCAGAGGTATAGAGAGTATCTTCCCAGCCAAAGAAGTAACCAAATCAAAGGGTCTTCAACCCAAACCCCACTGCCATCAAGTCAACCCAACTCACAGAAAGTAACCTTATGCCGCAGAGTTAAAGATCTAAGTAGTGTGATGGAACCACAAACAGTTCATAGTAGAACGTCTCTTCAAGACTGCCTATTCTCAGCTACTTCACCAAATTAGCCAATGGTCTCGTTCCTTCTGCAAAAAGTCATAAAAATCATCCATAGGTAGCACACCAGTCCCCAGAGGACTCGGCCATTTCTGCTCCTACCTCTTACGGGAGTCAGAGGTATATGGTCCCAAATCAACTCAGACATCACCTCACTCTTGATTTCTCCTCACCCCACCTGTTTGCAAGTTTATGTTTGCAAGAGAACCTCAACTGAATGACAGAGCTTGCTATGCATATGTTTTGTCTTTTCTGAGAATTACAGTTGCTTAGGATTTTCCAGCAAACACAAGTGTATTTTTAAAAGCAAGAGTAATACATGGAAGTGATTAAGCCTTTAAAGTATACCCTTTATTCCCAAGGTCCTGTTAATTACCATTTAGGAACAGCTTATTTGCAATGCACTCAATTACTTAGGTAACTAACTAGGTTTTTACTGATCAGATAGAGCATCATTTGCTTAATAGCAAATAACTAATGCAGTGGCACATTTCCATTGACAGTGTATTCCCAGAAACAGGTTTATTTGAGATTATGCTCCTGGAGGAAAGGACATTTTACCAAAACACAGCTCCATTTTTTACATAGCTAGTTGGACCCAAGATGCATATGTTTAATTTACCTCCTAACCTCTGCCACACACAAAGTAATTAATCAATCATAAAAGAATACCCAAGCTACTGTAATGTCCATTCCACCCATTCATGCAGTCTATTCCTTAAAGTAAAAATCTTCTTAGGAAAATATTCTTATTTCATCAAATCACAATCCACTACTTTCATGTTCCTGCTCCAGCCTTTCCTTCACAATGAGACTTCTATGATCCATCCTAGCACTGTTAGCACTGTATCCTGAGGGTGTTGTGTGGAGCTGACCAGTTCGAGTCTGGGGTCAGATGTTAACATAGAGGCTTCTCCTGACTCGGAGCTATGGAGACTGGTGAATCAGGATGCAAGAAGATCAACCAGGAAGCAAGAAGACCACACTTTTGTGGATTCGGACGTGGATGGATCCTAAGTTAGCAGATCAAGCTGGTGTCTGCAAGGTCCAGTAAATCTGAGGTTGGCAGGTCGGCTGGCAGATGTCTGATGCTCCAAGGCTCAGCGAGCAATATGGTAAGCTGTTGACTCAAGTCAAAAGAAACAAAGGTAGATGAGATAGAGGCAGGATCCTGACCTATTTATCCAGCATCTACTTATATATAAAGTAGGCCATACACTCAGGGAAACATCCTCAGGACTATGGCCTGAGAGAGGGGTTGTCTTCATCCCAATCTTCCAACAATTGTTTGACTGCTCACAGCAGATTCCATCATGAAATTGATTACATTATGTTAGTTCACATCATGGGGAATTATAGGCCTCAACTGTCAATCCACTGAACTCCTCTAAATCCACAAACCCCAAATTCTTACTTAATACAGTCTTATATTTCTGTAACCA